>JARACY010002778.1:0-39328 GCA_029255725.1 Scrobipalpa atriplicella
AATTAGATGAGAATTCCTTTGGTGTGTAAGTAGGTATACCTAGGTTAAATAAAAAAAAAATAGATTCATATATCTATTCGGCATGAATATTTAGACATCCTATATGTATTTCCTAATTAGAATCGAATTAATGGCTGCCAAGGCGATATGTGGCAGTAAATTAATTGCATTTTTGTAAAATGTGTGTAAATGCTACCCGCTTTTGCTCATTATTATGTCGGGCGAATGACTACCTTTTAGAAAGGCTCGAGTTTCGATGTCTCATGGTCATTCATCAGTGTGGATACTGATGATAATAAAGATGATTATGCATTCAGTCCAGCCTTTACAAATTAGGGGAAGGTAGAACATCAACAGCATATCAACAAACAGCTTCATAAGAGTGTCTACTCATGAATGACTGTCATGTAAATATTTATATGTAGAGGCCTTTTATGTTGCTGTAGTAAAGTAACCCATTGCTAGCTTAACGTCAAAATGAAATACAGTCCTATTTCAGTATGCAAGAAAAGTGATCAAAAACTTAAAAAAAAAAAAACTATAACTCAAATTGAAAAGTTGCAGAAGAACACAATACTGGCTTGAAGGCGAGAGTACATTTTGGTAAGAACAAAAATGAGATTGCAACACGCACCGAAGCGGTTCCTGTTAAAGATGTCAACTTCCCTTATACGTCAGAGCAAGGGACCGGTACTTCGGGTTTCATAAGACCAGTTTCGATTTTTAAAGATGTTGCACGCGAATATTTTGTACTTCGCAATTTAGTAGTACCAAAAATGGCAATTATAAATAATATACAAATCTAAACAAATGGATAAGAAACATTGTTGAGGTATAACAGGTAGGAGAACTTGCAAAAACATAAAAAAAACTACCTAAATTGAAGCGGTTTAAGATTTGTAGGCCCTATAATTTAAAATAATGCAATGATATCACAGAATGCATGATTGGACGAAAAAAATATCATAGGTTGCTGTTGTGATTACATATTTTAATAATTGTATTTCAAAAGTTACTTGAGGCTAGTTTTATTAAATACCCTTTTGCTTAGATTGCTCTAGTAAAAAATAAACAGGTCCTGAAAGTAGGCTAAATAATTGCTAATGAGAAAATTACCAAACATTTCGTTATTCATGAGAATAATCTCAAAAAAAAAAACCGGTACCAATATCAAAAGAGTCAGACCCAGCGCAAGCGCACTCAGCGAAAGTCTTACGCAATGTGATGAGCTCATATGCCCATAAGCAGTTGATTATAAAACAAGTTGCTTTTTTATTGCCCGGAGTTGTAGGTGTTGTGTCATCGGTAACATAGAAGAGCAAAAAGATGTGTGGGATGTGACGAGGAAATGTCTGAAGAGATAGTATTTGCTGAGACGTAACATGTTGATGTGTCATCTCATTCAGAACAGATAGGTGCATACAATCAACTTAAGAGCAATCATATCATCATAAACTTAAGAGCCTGCTCTTGTCGGTGAAGTATGAAGTAAACGCCAGTCCTCTCTCGATACCGCCTTCTCCTTGACTTCCCTGTACGATTTGACGTTTATTTTGGCCTTATTTTCGTCAATTTAGCTTATCTTTGGTCTATCTCGCATTGCCTCAGTATAGTTGAGAATAGTTGAGATACGTGTATCTGCGCCATTGTAACATTGGCGATGGGTGTTTTCTATGCAAAACAGCAGTTAGAGTTTTATGTCCGGCAGTAAACGTTTGTTATAGTCCAGAATATACAGTTTCGTTTAGTTACACTTTCAAAGGCGTCCGATACTTTGATGTTGAACTTTATAACAATTTAAGTTATTTAGGTCATGGTCCTTATGATTTTCGGTTTGTTTTGTTTTTCATCAACAATTTTTTATAAGTTTTCTGAAATAGGGTTAAGGTCTCGATTGAATCATCATTTCATTATCATTACGCACATTACAAAGTGTATTCGTGCAGTCGTTCAATTACATACATCAATTATCGCTCATAAGTAGTTTAACTTTATATAGGTACATAAATCATCAAAAACAAATAAGACTACATTATTAATTTTTTATCAAGATATAACCACGACATGGATACTACAAAACACGAAATTAAAAAAAAAACGAAACGGAAGTAGGTAACGGAATTTTTATTGGTCGAAACAGGGAAATGAATGTAAATGTGAAGTATCCTTATTTATTTGTCTTTTTGGATATTTCCGATTTTCGACTGGTTGTTGATGTCCTTGCATATTGCTAAATATAATAAAATAAAATCAATATTATAATTTATGCCTCCGAAAGGAAATGTATTATAATGTAAGTAAGGTTCTTGACCTGACGCAATGAACCGATTAAAAACCGCTTAGCCACTTTTCACAATAGAACATGAGATGATAACAGGTGGTCAACCCATCACCTATACTTCCCACTTTACTATGTATAAGCCTAGTTGATTGATAATAAAGGAATACTTAACTTAGATTACTGTCAACATTCGCTGATTTTCTGCTAAGGAATACCATACGTACAAGTCAGTAAAGGGGTTAGACTGAAGTGAAGGCCTGACTCTATCTATTATTTGTTTCCGTCATAGAAAATAGACAAATATTGACCATCAGAGACAATAACTGTCTGCAGCAGGTGACTGGCGGCAGATGGTCACCGTCCCGCGACCCGGAACGTGCGCGCGCGCCGGCGACCGTTGTAGCTGTCATTTTGTTAAATTGTCTGTGAACTTGACGCCTTGTGGGATATGAAGTTCCACAGTACAGTTAATCTTTATTTTGTTTGAGTTGAGGTAAAGGTTTTAACCTGGTTTACTGTTCGACATTTAAACGGTCTGTTTAGTTTTTTTAATGTAGTTTGAGGGAATCGTCAAGACAATGTGAAAGATTTATTACTTTAGAAAAATAAAGGAGAAACTACCGTTTCAAGTAATGTAGGTAGATACTTGCTCCAACGTGAAGTGTAGAGTAATCCCTAAAGGAATTGATCTGGCTCAAAAGCGGATCATTTACGTAACTATTTACTACCTAAACATAATCAGGTGTCATATTCTGCACTTATGAATATATACTTTTCCCACTTTCACCTCAAAAAGAGCACATTTCCCGCCTAAATTCAGTGAGGAAAAGGCCATTTTATTCTTAAGAGAGACCAAGTAGCTTTTTAATTTTATTAAATGAGGCAAAGGTATGTCATTTTTTGTTTTTTTCTTTTTTTTATTTGGTCTCTTGGGGGTGCGTTCTGAAAATTGATGCAACCTAAATTTTATTTTGTAGACTATTTTGTTACGTTTTACTGTCTTGTAAAGTATTAAATTTTAATGTTTAAATATATTATTATTGTTGTAATTAATTTGATTTGTATTAAAAAGATAAAATTAATAACATTACATGCTAATTTTAGAATAATTTTACGTCTGCTTAATTTATTTTTTTAAGTGTTGTTGCAATTTCCGAACGCAACTTTTCCAATAAAAAAGTAATAATTTCACACCTCAATATTTTCTCACTGAAAGTGGGAAAAGTTGTATGTATCACACGAGAGCGAATTCATTTACATCTCGTGCTTTGAATCCTTCGGTGAGCTCAGGATACTATTTTTTAATCACTCGCTACGCTCGTGATTCAATTTTAGTATCCTTCGCTACCTCAGGATTCAAAATCAGCACTCGCAGTAAAAACGAACTTCCCTCTCTTGTTGAACAAATAACTATTTCCTACGGCTTGCCTACAGTAATGACCACTGTGCCGTAGGTATATTACTGAAACGAAGACTTCCATTGGAATAAAAATTATCAAATACTATTACTGAGGGAAAGATAGAAGGGAAGAGGGGAAGAGATAGACCAAAGATAAGCTAAATTGACGAAAATAAGGCCAAAATAAACGTCAAATCGTACAGGGAAGTCAAGGAGAAGGCGGTATCGAGAGAGGACTGGCGTTTACTTCATACTTCACCGACAAGAGCAGGCTCTTAAGTTTATGATGATATGATTGCTCTTAAGTTGATTGTATGCACCTATCTGTTCTGAATGAGATGACACATCAACATGTTACGTCTCAGCAAATACTATCTCTTCAGACATTTCCTCGTCACATCCCACACATCTTTTTGCTCTTCTATGTTACCGATGACACAACACCTACAACTCCGGGCAATAAAAAAGCAACTTGTTTTATAATCAACTGCTTATGGGCATATGAGCTCATCACATTGCGTAAGACTTTCGCTGAGTGCGCTTGCGCTGGGTCTGACTCTTTTGATATTGGTACCGGTTTTTTTTTTGAGATTATTCTCATGAATAACGAAATGTTTGGTAATTTTCTCATTAGCAATTATTTAGCCTACTTTCAGGACCTGTTTATTTTTTACTAGAGCAATCTAAGCAAAAGGGTATTTAATAAAACTAGCCTCAAGTAACTTTTGAAATACAATTATTAAAATATGTAATCACAACAGCAACCTATGATATTTTTTTCGTCCAATCATGCATTCTGTGATATCATTGCATTATTTTAAATTATAGGGCCTACAAATCTTAAACCGCTTCAATTTAGGTAGTTTTTTTTATGTTTTTGCAAGTTCTCCTACCTGTTATACCTCAACAATGTTTCTTATCCATTTGTTTAGATTTGTATATTATTTATAATTGCCATTTTTGGTACTACTAAATTGCGAAGTACAAAATATTCGCGTGCAACATCTTTAAAAATCGAAACTGGTCTTATGAAACCCGAAGTACCGGTCCCTTGCTCTGACGTATAAGGAAGTTGACATCTTTAACAGGAACCGCTTCGGTGCGTGTTGCAATCTCATTTTTGTTCTTACCAAAATGTACTCTCGCCTTCAAGCCAGTATTGTGTTCTTCTGCAACTTTCAATTTGAGTTATAGTTTTTTTTTTTTTAAGTTTTTGATCACTTTTCTTGCATACTGAAATAGGACTGTATTTCATTTTGACGTTAAGCTAGCAATGGGTTACTTTACTACAGCAACATAAAAGGCCTCTACATATAAATATTTACATGACAGTCATTCATGAGTAGACACTCTTATGAAGCTGTTTGTTGATATGCTGTTGATGTTCTACCTTCCCCTAATTTGTAAAGGCTGGACTGAATGCATAATCATCTTTATTATCATCAGTATCCACACTGATGAATGACCATGAGACATCGAAACTCGAGCCTTTCTAAAAGGTAGTCATTCGCCCGACATAATAATGAGCAAAAGCGGGGTAGCATTTACACACATTTTACAAAAATGCAATTAATTTACTGCCACATATCGCCTTGGCAGCCATTAATTCGATTCTAATTAGGAAATACATATAGGATGTCTAAATATTCATGCCGAATAGACATACTCCGTGAAATTAGACTTCTTGGTTTTATTTTTTTTTTAATTTCAAATGCCAGATAGGACTCAAGTGTTGGACTTAAACATAGCAGCAGGCTTCTTAAATATTTTTTTCATTTTAAGTGATTTAAAACGAATGGTCGCGCGGAAAAGTCACTGGTCGACCTCGAGATGGTAATAATGTCAACTGCCCAGGCGCAGGCAGATTAAGGCCGACAGAGTATAAATATCGTTGCCTAATTGCGGGTTGCATTAATGGCGGTAAACAGTGATATGTGACAGAACACAGATTTCGTTTTAGTTAAAGATAGTAAATAAATAATTATCAACCACTTTTATTTACAAAGGATGTTCAAAACTTCCATGCTGGACTAGAAGCGATAAAAAGCATTGATTGTGCCAACTGCTTGTCTTCCCAGGCCTGTTGTAGCTGCGAGTGCTGTAGAAACCCAGCAAAGGGATTTGTTTTTTTTTTTTTTTTTTTTCGTTCATCCATTATAGGATAGGCAAAGGAACAAAGCCATACAGCCTCGTCTGATTTTTCTCATCATCTTGAAATATGCCTTAATGATAACATACTGAAGACTTGACTTATTAAGGGATTCGAAGAATACATAAGCTGACAATCTGTCACTATAGTGTAGTACTATTATATATTCTGTGAGGCGTCACTCTATGATGTTTTTATGTGGACACAGAATATATAATAGTACTACATAATGTGGATGAGAGGTAATGTAACGAAAAATGAGAAGGTAGATTTAAGAAGAAGAAGAAGTTTCTCAAAAAAAAACAAGTGAGATTAATTTTTTGTAAATCAGTTGATATTCATGTTGGACTCAAAACGATAAGAAAAGGATGTTCCAGTTGCTTATTTTCAAAGGTACCTATATAAGGTATACATACCTATTCTAGAATTCAGACAAAGAAGTCGAAGGTTTTAGTCTTGTTTTAGAGTATTGCATGCAATAAATTAGATGAGAATTCCTTTGGTGTGTAAGTAGGTATACCTAGGTTAAATAAAAAAAAAATAGATTCATATATCTATTCGGCATGAATATTTAGACATCCTATATGTATTTCCTAATTAGAATCGAATTAATGGCTGCCAAGGCGATATGTGGCAGTAAATTAATTGCATTTTTGTAAAATGTGTGTAAATGCTACCCGCTTTTGCTCATTATTATGTCGGGCGAATGACTACCTTTTAGAAAGGCTCGAGTTTCGATGTCTCATGGTCATTCATCAGTGTGGATACTGATGATAATAAAGATGATTATGCATTCAGTCCAGCCTTTACAAATTAGGGGAAGGTAGAACATCAACAGCATATCAACAAACAGCTTCATAAGAGTGTCTACTCATGAATGACTGTCATGTAAATATTTATATGTAGAGGCCTTTTATGTTGCTGTAGTAAAGTAACCCATTGCTAGCTTAACGTCAAAATGAAATACAGTCCTATTTCAGTATGCAAGAAAAGTGATCAAAAACTTAAAAAAAAAAAAACTATAACTCAAATTGAAAAGTTGCAGAAGAACACAATACTGGCTTGAAGGCGAGAGTACATTTTGGTAAGAACAAAAATGAGATTGCAACACGCACCGAAGCGGTTCCTGTTAAAGATGTCAACTTCCCTTATACGTCAGAGCAAGGGACCGGTACTTCGGGTTTCATAAGACCAGTTTCGATTTTTAAAGATGTTGCACGCGAATATTTTGTACTTCGCAATTTAGTAGTACCAAAAATGGCAATTATAAATAATATACAAATCTAAACAAATGGATAAGAAACATTGTTGAGGTATAACAGGTAGGAGAACTTGCAAAAACATAAAAAAAACTACCTAAATTGAAGCGGTTTAAGATTTGTAGGCCCTATAATTTAAAATAATGCAATGATATCACAGAATGCATGATTGGACGAAAAAAATATCATAGGTTGCTGTTGTGATTACATATTTTAATAATTGTATTTCAAAAGTTACTTGAGGCTAGTTTTATTAAATACCCTTTTGCTTAGATTGCTCTAGTAAAAAATAAACAGGTCCTGAAAGTAGGCTAAATAATTGCTAATGAGAAAATTACCAAACATTTCGTTATTCATGAGAATAATCTCAAAAAAAAAAACCGGTACCAATATCAAAAGAGTCAGACCCAGCGCAAGCGCACTCAGCGAAAGTCTTACGCAATGTGATGAGCTCATATGCCCATAAGCAGTTGATTATAAAACAAGTTGCTTTTTTATTGCCCGGAGTTGTAGGTGTTGTGTCATCGGTAACATAGAAGAGCAAAAAGATGTGTGGGATGTGACGAGGAAATGTCTGAAGAGATAGTATTTGCTGAGACGTAACATGTTGATGTGTCATCTCATTCAGAACAGATAGGTGCATACAATCAACTTAAGAGCAATCATATCATCATAAACTTAAGAGCCTGCTCTTGTCGGTGAAGTATGAAGTAAACGCCAGTCCTCTCTCGATACCGCCTTCTCCTTGACTTCCCTGTACGATTTGACGTTTATTTTGGCCTTATTTTCGTCAATTTAGCTTATCTTTGGTCTATCTCTTCCCCTCTTCCCTTCTATCTTTCCCTCAGTAATAGTATTTGATAATTTTTATTCCAATGGAAGTCTTCGTTTCAGTAATATACCTACGGCACAGTGGTCATTACTGTAGGCAAGCCGTAGGAAATAGTTATTTGTTCAACAAGAGAGGGAAGTTCGTTTTTACTGCGAGTGCTGATTTTGAATCCTGAGGTAGCGAAGGATACTAAAATTGAATCACGAGCGTAGCGAGTGATTAAAAAATAGTATCCTGAGCTCACCGAAGGATTCAAAGCACGAGATGTAAATGAATTCGCTCTCGTGTGATACATACAACTTTTCCCACTTTCAGTGAGAAAATATTGAGGTGTGAAATTATTACTTTTTTATTGGAAAAGTTGCGTTCGGAAATTGCAACAACACTTAAAAAAATAAATTAAGCAGACGTAAAATTATTCTAAAATTAGCATGTAATGTTATTAATTTTATCTTTTTAATACAAATCAAATTAATTACAACAATAATAATATATTTAAACATTAAAATTTAATACTTTACAAGACAGTAAAACGTAACAAAATAGTCTACAAAATAAAATTTTAGGTTGCATCAATTTTCAGAACGCACCCCCAAGAGACCAAATAAAAAAAAGAAAAAAACAAAAAATGACATACCTTTGCCTCATTTAATAAAATTAAAAAGCTACTTGGTCTCTCTTAAGAATAAAATGGCCTTTTCCTCACTGAATTTAGGCGGGAAATGTGCTCTTTTTGAGGTGAAAGTGGGAAAAGTATATATTCATAAGTGCAGAATATGACACCTGATTATGTTTAGGTAGTAAATAGTTACGTAAATGATCCGCTTTTGAAGCCAGATCAATTCCTTTAGGGATTACTCTACACTTCACGTTGGAGCAAGTATCTACCTACATTACTTGAAACGGTAGTTTCTCCTTTATTTTTCTAAAGTAATAAATCTTTCACATTGTCTTGACGATTCCCTCAAACTACATTAAAAAAACTAAACAGACCGTTTAAATGTCGAACAGTAAACCAGGTTAAAACCTTTACCTCAACTCAAACAAAATAAAGATTAACTGTACTGTGGAACTTCATATCCCACAAGGCGTCAAGTTCACAGACAATTTAACAAAATGACAGCTACAACGGTCGCCGGCGCGCGCGCACGTTCCGGGTCGCGGGACGGTGACCATCTGCCGCCAGTCACCTGCTGCAGACAGTTATTGTCTCTGATGGTCAATATTTGTCTATTTTCTATGACGGAAACAAATAATAGATAGAGTCAGGCCTTCACTTCAGTCTAACCCCTTTACTGACTTGTACGTATGGTATTCCTTAGCAGAAAATCAGCGAATGTTGACAGTAATCTAAGTTAAGTATTCCTTTATTATCAATCAACTAGGCTTATACATAGTAAAGTGGGAAGTATAGGTGATGGGTTGACCACCTGTTATCATCTCATGTTCTATTGTGAAAAGTGGCTAAGCGGTTTTTAATCGGTTCATTGCGTCAGGGTCAAGAACCTTACTTACATTATAATACATTTCCTTTCGGAGGCATAAATTATAATATTGATTTTATTTTATTATATTTAGCAATATGCAAGGACATCAACAACCAGTCGAAAATCGGAAATATCCAAAAAGACAAATAAATAAGGATACTTCACATTTACATTCATTTCCCTGTTTCGACCAATAAAAATTCCGTTACCTACTTCCGTTTCGTTTTTTTTTTAATTTCGTGTTTTGTAGTATCCATGTCGTGGTTATATCTTGATAAAAAATTAATAATGTAGTCTTATTTGTTTTTGATGATTTATGTACCTATATAAAGTTAAACTACTTATGAGCGATAATTGATGTATGTAATTGAACGACTGCACGAATACACTTTGTAATGTGCGTAATGATAATGAAATGATGATTCAATCGAGACCTTAACCCTATTTCAGAAAACTTATAAAAAAATTGTTGATGAAAAACAAAACAAACCGAAAATCATAAGGACCATGACCTAAATAACTTAAATTGTTATAAAGTTCAACATCAAAGTATCGGACGCCTTTGAAAGTGTAACTAAACCGAAACTGTATATTCTGGACTATAACAAACGTTTACTGCCGGACATAAAACTCTAACTGCTGTTTTGCATAGAAAACACCCATCGCCAATGTTACAATGGCGCAGATACACGTATCTCAACTATTCTCAACTATACTGAGGCAATGCGAGATGGAACTGATGGAACAAGTCTCGATATTGCAAAAGAACCAAAAAACTGGATTACGTTAGACACCGAAAATAACAAAACTTAAGATGACGATACAACACATGATGCAACTTACATCGAAAATGATTATAAACATTTTGATGGAGCAGGTTGTAATAAAGAATCGTGATACAGAACCAATCGAGACACTTTACCTTGATAATCTGCAATGTATTTTGACAGCAGCGGAACGTCAACAAAGCAAACAATAGGCTGCACTTGTCCAACAGTTGCTATTTTGCAGCAAAAACAAAGATTCTTTACAATAACGTCACTAAACTGTCACTGGTATGAAAGAATTAAGAAGAATAGTGGAGCCACTGATTCGAAATTTGAATTATCACTGAAGAAACAAACAACACAGTTTCGTTCGATTTTTGAATGGGACGGTGCGCGGCGCGGCGTGCGCACGCTTCTGCAATCGCGCGCAACACTGGCTCCGAGTCGGCCATTTTCTTACTCGTGGTGGGAGGAACGAATAGGAAATAAAATGGAAAAGGCTCGTGAGGCTAGTTTAGCGTACGCCACTCATTACACCGCGAAAATGATATGGTTAGGCCTGGGGTTAAAGGAATCGGTCAAAAGCTGCTTTGATCATATGAACTTGATGGAATTGAACTTGGCAATGATTTTCTTGGAGATTTAATTTGGTTCTGAGCTGTTGGAGTGAATGTTATCGAGGTGGAAAGTCTAGGAGGCTCATGTGGGTAAAACGGCACAGCTTTATTTTGTTGATGATTTGCAAATTGCAACATACCTACTCGTAGTATCTCAGTAGTTTTCGTAAGCTGTCTGGATCTGTCCTTGTACCTATGTGTGAAGATCAGTCAGTATTTGAGGTGTTAAAACCAGTAACTTTAGGTATTTAACCTTAAATATAAATAATATAAATCTCGGTTGCATTTTAGAAATTGCTACTATAATATTGTATACTCGTAGATAGAAGGCTCTTCAATGTTACTTTTTAAATAAGATTTTTCGAATGATGTTTTGAATGTTTTTTTTTCTTCTTCTAACTATTGGGTTTTTGAGTCGAAGTACCTACAACCCGCATTTTTTGTTTCGATGTTTTGTTTGTTTATGTTTAATATATTTTTAGTAGGTAACATAAATTCAAGTTTTGAACAAAAATTTTAAACAACACAAGTTTCGTTACATAACTTATTTGCTTTTTTAATTTTTGGTTTTCAATTGTATTTAATAATAGTTTGAAACCTTTCCATCTAAATTAAAATTAATAACAAGATATGCGCCTATTTAAACGCCTTAGCAAAGAGCAATAGCACAACGAAGTATAAACTTCTAAGTGCATTTGCTAACAATGCTATCACAGGCGCTTTCAACAAGTTTGTCTTTATAAAGATTGAAAAAGAAATGAACAATAAAAAGAAAACAACAAAGTTGACTATTTAATAATTACTCGTAGATAATTACCTATTATTATTAATTAATTCAAAAAGTGCAAAATGCCAACATTACGTGGTGTTCCCAGGCGGTCACCCATCCAAGTACTGACCACGCCCGATGTTGCTTAACTTCGGTGATCGGACGAGAACCGGTGTTTTCAACATGGTATGAACGTTGGCGACTGTGAATCCTAAAATATGATTCGGTATCGGAGTAATAAATTGTGACGTCACCTTTTATACAGAGGTGTCATCTGTTATGTGTGTCTGTGAAATAAAAAAATCAACGTGGAAACATGTGGAAACTCATGTGGAAAGAAGAAACAAAACAAAAATAAACCATCAAGTCAAAGAAGGAAAACAAAACTAAACAAAAGAAATGCTATAGTTTGAAAGAAACGTTCAGATTAGTAAAAGGAGGTTGGTCATGGTCATTGAAGTTATCTAACCGAAAATTAACTAAATGAACAAAATTATGTTTATTTTTTTATCACGACATTAATTTTGCGCAAAATGTTTTTTATTGAATATGTTTCTCTAGCCATTAAGATTTTTGATAAAAAATTCACGAGCAAGGTGACGTCCTCGAAAATTCCTGCCTAATTATGGTAAGATAGTTGGCATAACTACGTTATCTGAATCATCTTCCTAGCCTTTTTCACGGGGTCGGCTACCTAATCTAGGGGATTGAACGACGGTACTGGTTTTTACACAGAGCGACTGCCATCTGACCTCCGCAACCCAGAAGGGAAACCAGACCCAATCCTAGATTAGGTTACACAATGGACGATGGGTTACACACAACCTTTGAATTTCTTCGTAGGTGTGTGCAGGTTTCCTCACGATGTTTTCCTTCACCGTAAAAGCGCCGAATTAACGTACATATGAAATTTGAAAACCAAAAAACACACTGGTACGTGGTGGAATTCAAACCACGACCTCCTGCAAAGAAGGCCGTGGCCCTATCCACTACACCATCAAGCTAATTTGCATGATCTCTTTTTAAAAAAAACATTAACAGTGAAATAAAAATTAAAAGTGGACTCTAGACTCACATAAGATAATTAAAAGAACCAGTATTTGTGACGTTTCATTAACCAGAACTACTAGGTAGTAAACATGGTACGTAGGTACCTACCTATGGCTACGAATTAAAAACCTAATTATTTGATGCAATGGTACACCCAAGATCTGCATAGGAAATCTTGATAATTATATGCTTGGTATGACATTAAGTCATAGAAATCTTGACCTGTGACCTTGCCACATTGTACTACGAGTATTGTAAGTACTTGCTCATATTTAAGTTACTCCTATTTTCTGCATTATCTTATTCTTTTTGTAAGATCATTTTATTATTTTATGCAAGAGGCCTTTGCCTGTACCGTTTTTAGAATTATCAGGAATGTTCTTTGTAATTTTAATGAAATTCTCTACCTACTTCATTGCAGAGGTTTTCAGGAAATTTCAGATTTTTACTTAAATAGTGGCCCACAATGCAGTAATGCGGGCATAAGCGGGCTGACGGAATACCAGGTATATGGAAATATTAAGCAAATTCCAGGGTTATCTACCTAAATATACTTACTTACTACGCTGGCTCAGGGACCCAAAGTGAGTCTTGGCCTCCAATACGAGATGGCACCACTTCTCTCGGTTTTGTACGGTCTCATGCTTAAATAATGATGATCTAACTAAATATTTATCTAGAGTTTATTATGCTTTCGGTAATCATACCGTCTCATAAGTCGTTACCATTTACATTTTATCTACTTGATTTCAAATCAGACTACATACTTTATTTTAGTTCGACAAACAAAAAAAGAAAATAACAAAATACTTAACTAATTTCAAAATCAGGAGGTACAATATACTTTAGATTGTATCCTGATACCGAGACTAGACAAGACATGGGATACAGACACATAACATAACTAAACACTTCGTAGGCAGCCCTACTGATTAAAAAAATATTTAAGTCTATTGAACTACAATATAAAAACTCGCTCTCATGGCTGCACTGAAAATTCTCTTAAAATGTGTTTTAAATTTTTTATTTACTCTGTGCTGTTTGCAGCGATTTTAGAAAAAGCAAAATTGGATTTATCGGATATGTTGGATTATGAAGTCTGTGATGGTGAGTGAAATATGATATCTATTTCCAATAGGAATTGCGAAAAAAATATGATCTGCAAGATCACATTTAAAAACCCTGGGCTAAAATCTAATCTGTTACCAGTTGATTTGATGAAGAAGTTGAGAATTGATAAAAAGAGGTCCAATATGAGATAAATCTAGAAGTGCGTATGTACCTAATCAAAGTACTAATGGTACTCACCGTATCTTCAAAATCCATTAAAATCTTATTTATAGTTAAATAGGATTTAGATAAACTTAACACAATTCTTTCAGGAGACTCATAAATCAAAGACGTTCATAGATAAAACTATATGTATAGAGTGAGAAAACGTCATATTTATTTTACATAATATACAGCGATTTTTCATTCACCAAAGAAATTTCAAGGGCTTGTTTAGACCATGAAATTGAATATCTTTCTCTATGAAACCTAGGTTGAAATACGAAAACAAATGTTACTTCCAAACAAAGTGACTCCAACAGCTGATACCTTTTGTATGGGAACTATTACGAAGTTCATTTTTATTTCATCCTATATACCATACAGTTTTTTTTTCTTGGTCTAAATCTGAACTAGTCCTTTTTATTGGATGAATGAAAAATCTCGCTGTATGAAACAGGACGGAACTCCAAATATTTTGGCTTTGACGTCAAATGGGCGAGGGCAAGGCCACCACGAGTCACCTAAGTGACCTAAGTGATTTTCTATTACAACTTAGTCATGGAACTTATCATTAACTTGGCTTTAATGTTTAAGTTGGTATAATTTAACTACTTTTTGCTCACGACTATGATACACAAAAAATGTGTTATATCTCCGGCTCGAATAAATTGTATAAAAATTATAGGTACTAATAATATCCTATGAAATTTATAGGAGCACCTGGATAAAACTAGCACAGGACCGTCATGATTGGGGCGATAGAAAAGATGCCTTGCTGTAAGCTGAAGATGATAGTGTTATCTCAGCCCACGTCTCCTACTTGTATAAAGTCTACTATTTCAAAATCATCTCTCCCAGTCACGTGTCCCACAAATTTCCACGATGTCATCCGTTCATCTGACTAACCTCAGGGATCTTATACCCCGGGCCGGGATACACCTGCAGGACCGCCAGTGCCCAGTATCAATGTTTAGTTTTTTTAAATTTATGTACTTATACGTGTATGAAAGACTTGGCTAAAATAAAATTACAAGCCTACAATGTCATGCGCGCAGTTTAAAGGATGCGGATATGATGATATGTTTTCATTTTGAGCTTGACATTGCGCAAGCTAAGTCGTTCCACCATAAAAATAGACTGAAAAATATGACACGCATATAAGTTCAAGTTAATAAACAAAAGTGTCTCATACTAGGTTTTATGTTTTTTTAGAGAAACTAGTATCAATATCAGTCAAAAATATAGTGCAATTTTTGATCTTTTTACTTGTCGGAAGTTAGATTTTGATGCCAAAATGCAACCTGTGATATATTTTGTAAGTTTTATCCTATTTGGTGTAGTACCGTCAACTGGAATGCACAGTAATAAGAGTTTGGAGGGCTACCCCGTTGGATTTCTTGCTAATTGTAAGTACTGTCTTCTATTGTTAAAAATCTGTACTTAACAGACAGAAGTTTTGAATCAAAACTGTAGTTAAAATTTTATATTGCCATAGTACGTAATAAATAAACCCCAATAAATAAAAATCTCTCACAATTTGGCTGGAAGATGTGTCTCTCCAGAGATAATCTCGCCTTTGTAAGTTTAATATTTTTACTGTTTTTGATACAATAAAGTAATAGTGTTGTGATTTTGAGTGACTCACAGTGTTTAATAGAGTCGAACGACCCGATGAACCCTGGTATTAAATTACATACACAAAAAATAAACTAGAGCACTAGTTGGAAATGGCATTTGCACCCCATGTGCAGGGCTCTGTTGTGGTAGATTCGGTAAATTATTTAGTTATACATACAACTTTGTCCTCATGATTCACTCGCTTCTACAATGAGCATTGTCAAAACTTTGGCACGGATCTACCTCTACCATGAGTCCATGACCTTCGGAAGGACCTGACAAATGCTGTCAATGACACACATATTAATAAACAAATAATAAAACAAATATTCAATCAAGTCGGACTTGAAAAATATATCTTTTATTAAGCTTTTCACACTCTGCCTCAAGTCCGACTTGATTGAATATTTGTTTTATTATTTGTTTATTAATATGTGTGTCATTGACAGCATTTGTCAGGTCCTTCCGAAGGTCATGGACTCATGGTAGAGGTAGATCCGTGCCAAAGTTTTGACAATGCTCATTGTAGAAGCGAGTGAATCATGAGGACAAAGTACTTAGTACATAAAGGATGATAATCATAGGTTAACAGGGTTAATTTTTCAATAACCATAAAACGATAAAAATATATCTGAACATAATTAAATGGAACAAAGTAAGTTTTAAAGCATATTATAATTATTGACAAGGAGGCGCCTTGCGTTCCACTGCTTATGATATCTTTTAGCTAGAATTTTCCATTAATAATAGTTCTCCCACCGATTTTCGGTGATGGCGGCCAATCTCCCAGAGATGGGCCAACTGCGCAGGACTAGTTTTTAGTCCCCAAGTGTTCGCGCTACACACAGGTGCACTCTCTATTCCTTCAATCTTTTATTCTGATGGGACTGACACGACCAGAGAGAAATCAGGCGCAGGACCGAAATTTCCATCCGACAGCATGGATCATCTTACTTTTCGGACAATCGCAGGTGATCAGCCTGCAATCAGATCAGACTCTCTGATCAGACTTTTCCATTAATAATCCTATGATGATGATAATCCTATTAACCAGGTAACAGCTGTTTATACTATTCTCACACACTGCAAAACTAAATATTTGACGCATGCGCGGAAGGAAGCGGTGAGTGACCAATCTTGGGGGCGAACTGGACAAACAAACAAACAGACAGTTCGTCAGTTTGTTCATCGATAACCGAACTGTTTCAAGGGCTGTTTGTAGTGTCATTTGTTTTGAGAACGATGACGTCATTAAGGCTTTGTTTAAATAAGTCAAATCTCACATATACGTATTTCACAAAAGTTGACCGTAAAAATCATTAAACTAACTTACGTCATTATATGTACGATAAAAACAGACTACCTACCTGCGGAATTTTTTGTTGGTTTGGAAGGGGTATTATGATGTTTATGTCCATTAAAATGTGGGTGCTCCTATATTATTTCATATTCTTATATGTCCTTGATATTAAAGTAGAGACTGACGTGTACAGACTGATACCCCACTGCTGTGCTATTATCGATTTTTTATTCATTGTTATCTGTCTTGCACCGGAATAGAATAATATTCTCACATTATCTTCCCCCTGGTTTGGCAAATATCAAAATTTTTTAATGCGAACGGCTAAGAAGTGGAACTCCCTGCCTGCGGATCTGTTTCCGGAACGTAACCTGGGCCTTTTCAAGGCAAGAGTAAATAGGCATTATCTAGGAAAACATGCTCCATCACCTCTGCATCTTTAATTTCCACCGGGTGAGATGGCGGACAAATGGTTTGCCTATTATTAATAAAAAGAAAAAAACATAGACATACTCACCAACTATGTTTTTTATTTATTACATACAGGTCGTATTTAGGTTAAGTCCTACCTAAGACTACTTTCGATGGATTGGTTCCTTATTGTGTCAAAGGCCTGTTAATTGTTATACCTGAACTTAACAATGAAAATCCGTGATCTAGGTAACCTCTTGAGGTAAGGTAGTTACCTAAAGTCAAGAAAACAATTAATAGCCTATCAGACTTGCACGTGCTAAACTCGATATTAAAAAGACGTATTTATTCAAATTATAAGCTGAGTCGGTCATGCTTAATGAATTCTATGAAGTGGGTTGTCAAGTTGACAACGACCCAATCAACCTTGGTAGCAGCTTGGTCCTAAAGATTTTAAACCGCCTAATGATGCTTCTGACGTAGTTTGTGGAACGAACATTATTAGCCACAGGGACCTAGGGCTTAGCGTACCTCCCAAAGCATAAAACCTTTTTATTATAAGAGGTTGGATGGGATCTACCTTCTAGTGGTTCGTCCCGGGCAACGGGAACACAGGCTTGCCTTAAAATCCGGCTAAATGATCCCAACAAAGCCGTCTGGCACCCGACCACCGACCACCCTCCCACCGGAGTCCGGCATCAAAAATCTTGCTGTGTTCCCTCGGTGCGTGAGAGTGCCAGTGCCATAACAGGCATCTTCTGGGTGAGCTCGCTCCATCGTTGACTCTGTCACTGTAATCCCTGTCCTTGTGTCTAGACTCAAGAAAAAACCCAACCCAAAACCCAACTGAATACTTTTTTTTAAATACCTACATATTATGTAGGTATTTAAAAAAAAGTATTCATAATATCATTTTATTGTTACAGGTCCAGGTATCACAAACGAGGTTATAATCAGCAAGAAAAGTCTTAAACATCTGTCCTTTACCGTGCAAGGTCCTGGTTCTGCCTTCTCAGCCAGGAGGGTCAAATACACGTACTACCAGATGAAATATCTTGTTAAAGGTAATTTTACTTACTAAGTGTACGTACGTACGTAGGTACATGTTAAAAGAATGATCCAATTTAGACCCGATGACATATGAAGCAGGATTTTTTAATGGAGACCACGTTTGGGAAACTCTTGCCAGATGGCGATGACCTACAATTATGGTAAATGATAGGATTTTATGCGATGAAAAAACCCAAGAGTCATACTCACTTTGCATGTCTGGCTGATCGACGAACGATTTAGATAATAAGTGACTGATGTGTTTCTGATTCTTCTTTCACAGACCCTGACTTCAACCTGAAGAAGAAGACGTTCCTATACGTGGGTGGTTGGCTGGACAGTCCAGGGTTCCCCATTGCCTGGGTATTGGGGACGCATTACAAGAAAATGGATTATAATGTGCTGTTTTTGGATACCAACTCATTCACTACTTTTGATTATCCTAAGTAAGTTTATTTAAATTTCCTTGTATATCTTGAAAAACTGTATTTTATTCATTTTAGTTGGAAGGCGAAAGTGCAAACCCATCAATAACGCAATATACAGTATTTTCAGATATGTCCCACAAAAATCAGATTGGGTGAATCAGTTTCTATTAGGCCGTTGTCACTCAGCCTTCCCTATAAGGCTCATAGACCGGTTTTTATTGATAGAAATAAATTACACAAGTTGAAATTCAACGTCTGACACAATGTCCTCAATAACTCGTTGCAGTTTTGGTCTAATGTTGGCAAAGCCTTATGGCCCTTCCCTAAATAGAGGTGCTGCACTTACAATGCACCAAGTTATGCATATCTTGCATCTGTGAATATTTTACAATACTTATTATCTGTTCTTATAACATTAGAATTATCGTCAAAAATGTATTTTCTTTCTTTAAAAGTTATGAATTCGACTACTTACAACTCTGTCTTTTGTAATTGTTAACGCCTTGTCTCTTTCCTGTTATTGATGTTCAGTCTCTGCCATTTCTGTTTCTTAAATGTTCAGACTAAGATGACGTTATTTTAAAGGTGATTAAGCAACAATAGAGTTTTTCATTACTTTTTTTTCTTTGATTTCAGAGCAGCACGCTACATGCGGCCGGTTGGCAAACACGTTGCTGAGATGCTAGCAAATCTAACGAAACTAGGCCTTAATCAAAAGACATTAGAGTTGCTAGGTCTTAGCCTCGGAGGTCAGACTATAAGCTTTATAGCCAAAAACTATAGACTACTGACTGGGATGAATATTTCGAGATTGACAGCGCTGGATCCATCGGGCCCGTGTTTCAGGAATTTAGGTAAGTAAGTGTGATGCCCTCTGATGGGATACAAATACAAGTCCTACAATACGATCTCAAAGAACATTGTAAGGATATTTACAAATTCTAAAGACATTCCTGATTGACACCTGACACCTCGATCCACAAGTCATCTGATCATGTGAGAAGGGGGTAAGTTTTCCCCTTATTGAATTCAAATAGTTTCGAAATAATGTTATCAATGATCGACAATTTCATTGACAACTCTGTAGGAGTTCAAGGTCCCATTAATGGACAAAACAATTCTCCCTTCAATCTCTAAATATCAAAGAACTAAAATCCTTAAAAAATACTTATTCTCTGGGTGTCACTGGACTTCAAGATCAATGATAATGATAAGTGTTTTATTATAAGTAGCAACGTTGCAACCCGGTTGCAACAATATATTCATTATTCAACATAATGTCACTGAGGTCAAGGAGTGAGGAACTATAATGAATAATTACGGTCATAATCATAAACAATTTATTGAACCAAAGAAAACTCAAAGCAGGATCAAGGTTAAACTATTTTATTTCTACTCGTGTACATAATCCTTACTCTTTTAAATTTCTAATGGCTATATAAATTACAGTCCAATACCGTTACAAAAATAATTTTTAAATATTTTCATCCAAGCTTCAATGTCAATATTAAATAACTTATAAGAAGTGCATTTCTTGTCTTGATTTCAGGTCCTGAAGACCGCCTCGACCAATCCGACGCAGATTTCGTTGATGTGGTGTCGACCAATATCGACGGCTTCGGAATGGCAGCACCTATTGGTCACGTCAACTTCTACGTCAACGGTGGCGAGTACCAACCTGGAGACATCTTGTGGATCCCCTGCGACATCGTGTGCAGCCACATCAGATCCTACACCCTCTGGATAGCAGCCCTACAAAATCCTAACTCTTTCATCGCTGTCAAATGCGAGTCTGTCCAACAAGCAAGGTATAAGGACTGCTTCCATAATGAACCCCAAGTGACGAATATTCTCGGACCAAACACTGATAGAAGAAAACACGGGGTGTTTTACTTGGCCACAAGTAATGCTTTTCCGTACTTTCTGGGTGAAAAGGGATTAGTAGAAGGTAATGATATCTTAGAACAACATATGAGGGACCTCAATAATGAAACTGATGTGCTTTCGATGAAGTAGACAATTTAGATATTAGTCTGTGTTAGATCTATCTGGAGAGAACAGACTCTAAATTAAACTAATATTTTTACAAGTCAGTCGTATTTATTTCACCATCTTTGTTGCTTGACGTCAAAATCTCTAAAGCTAATAATTTTAATGAAGTCATTCATTTTATGTACGTGTTTGAAATCAGAAATAGGCTGAAGACCGAGCTGAGTGACGTGCCATGGGAGAGGCCTATGTCCAGCAGTGGACTGATACAGGCTGATGATGATGATGATGTATTTTAAGTTTGTGCGGTCGTGTTGTGTTTAATATCAGTATCTAGCTGTGGTATCTATATTTAAATGTATGCTAACATTTTGAAAGTTGGTTTGAGAATGCAAAGTTTAAGGATGTTTAGATAGTTAATTGTTATTTTAATTTTTATTCAGAGGACATGCATTTCTAAAGATCAACTGAATGCAATATGCATAGTTAAAAAGATGCAGCTTGACATAACATTTTCATTTAGAGCTCAAAATTGTGCAAGTCAAGTCGTCCCATGTTAAATGATTCCAAAAAAATAAATCACAATCATTTTGATAAAGGTTTGAAAAATATAACTAAATCATATAAAAAGTTACACAAAAAATGTACAATTTTATGTTTTGACTAGATTTATATTTTTATGCCGAGATGCTACCTGTGATTTATTTTGCAAGTTTTATACTTGCTTGTGTAGTACCATTAAGTGCTACGAACAGTACTTCTGAGGACTATCCTGTTGGAATTTTTGCTGATTGTAAGTATTATTGTATTTTCTATTGAGTAGCGGAAGCTACTGGACTGAGAGCGATGGAAAAACATAGAATGTGCCAGCTGCATCTCCTCACGGGCATGCTGTAAAAACCAGCTAAGGGATTCGAGGGTTTCAGTATTATTGTAATTAAGGCGATGGGCTGACAGCCTGTCAATACAGCAATATACAGAACAACCCTAAAACTTGTCAGATGTGGTAGAACGACCTTTGTTTGGGTCGTTGGCGCTCTACCGACCCCATTAGGGATACAGGCGTGATAGTATGTATGTTTTTCTATTGAGTTTTTAAAAAAATTTAATATAATAATGTATTTAAGTGTATGGTTACAGGTCCAGGCTCTACAAAAGAAACTATAATCAGTAAGAAGGATCTCAATCGCTTGAGCCTCGTCGTCCAGGGTCCAGGGACCCCATTTTCAGCCAGGAGGGCCAAATACACGTACTACCAGATGAAATACCTTGCTGAAGGTAATATTTTATCCTCTTTTTCAGAATTTTTGTTTCGCGGTTTTTTCCGCAAACCATTGCACAATCAACAAAACTGAACAGCTTTCATGAAGAAATTCTTTCAGGAAGTACTTATATGTCTTCCTCATATAAATTGTCTGATCGAGGCGGTTATTGTGTGTGGGAAATTGGGAAAGTCAATTTCTTAATAAAACTAATCGTAGTAGAGAAACTATCAAAATTTTACGAGTAGGTATATCGTTGAATTACGATAGATAAAGGTCTCCACGAAAACCTAAAAGACCACTCATCTCTTTTTCATTTACTGAAAGAATTTCTTCGAGACGGTTGTCCAGTTTTGTAGAGCAATCCCTATCAGTTTGCTGGAAGCTGTCTCTTAGCTCTCTATCTATCATTTTCATTTCCCAACATAATGTAATGTTCTTCGTTACCTTGTTTCAAAGATCCTGACTTTAACCTGAAGAAGAAGACGTTCCTATATGTGGGTGGATGGCTGGCCAGTCCAGAGTACCTCATATCATGGGTTTTGGGGATGCATTACAACAATATGGACTATAATGTGCTTTTACTGGATGCTTACGCCTTCACTGCTTTTGATTATCCTAAGTAAGAAACTTTTTTATATCTTGGATACCTTGAAAAAGAAAAAACGTTTGGAAGTTGGATGAAAACTTATTAATTAATTATTTCAGAGCAGCACGTTACATGCGACCGGTCGGAAAACATGTCGCTGAAATGCTAGCAAAGTTGACGAAACTAGGCTTTAATCCAAAGAGGCTTGAGTTGCTAGGACTAAGCCTCGGAGGTCAGACTATCGGCTTCATAGCCAAGAACTACAGACAGCTGACAGGGATGAATATCTCGAGGTTGACAGCGCTGGATCCAGCAGGATTTTGTTTTAGGAATCTAGGTAAGTAAGTCAAACACCAACTCCGAGTCAGAAGAAGAAATATAAGTACTGAAATATGTTATAGAAGTTTGTAAGGCATATTGCATTTATGAGGTATTTTAGTAAGTTGAAACCATTCGAAAAGTTGTAACTTTTTTTATCACTCCAGGCCCAAAAGATCGTCTCGATCAATCCGATGCAGACTTCGTAGATGTGGTGTCTACCAACATCGGCGTCTTTGGGATGGCTGCTCCTATTGGCCACGTCAATTTCTATGTCAACGGTGGCGAGAACCAACCTGGAGCAACCTGTGGTAGCTTCTGTAGCCACATCAGATCCTACGCCCTTTGGATAGCGGCCGTACAAAATCATAACTCCTTCATCGCTGTCAAATGCGAGTCTGTCCAACAAGCAAGGTATAAGGACTGCTTCCATAATGAACCCCAAGTGACGAATATTCTGGGACCTAATACTGAGAGAAGTAAACACGGGGTGTTTTACTTAGCCACAAGTAATGGTTTTCCGTACTTTCTGGGGGAAAAGGGATTAGTAGAAGGTAACGATATCTTAGAACAACATATGAGGGACCTCAATAATGAAACAGATGTGCTTACGATGAAGTAGACAATTTAGATATTAGTGCTAAATCTATCGGGAGGGAGAGAACAGACTAACTTAACTAAATCACAGTATAATATATGAGTCTGGCAGAACGTCAGACTATTGAATAAACTAATATTTTCACAAGTCAGTGGCATTTATTGCATCTTTGTTGCTTGACGAAATCAAAAGTAAATATTTTAATTCATTCATAATTATCTGTGTCTGCAGACGGACGGGTCGTTTCTAAATTATCATTATGGATGTTTATTTGTTATTTTAATTTTTATTCAGAGGACATGCATTTCTGAAGATCAACTGAATGCAACATAAATCTTTAAAAATGCAGCAACCTAAAATAATATCTATATGTATTCGAATATTGACAGGTTGATATCGATTATAATAAAATTATAACAGTGGGTATCGGGTATCTAAGTATATTTAAATGTATGTTAACTTTAACAGCACATTCAGATATTCAGTTTGCACAATGTCATCCACAAAGTTTAAGGATAAACATCCTTATCTATTTATTTATCATTCTATTTATTCAGTGTTTTAAATTCAATTTAAACATAGGACATTTCTAATGATCAACTAAATACAAATACAAAATACTTAGTTATTGAGGAAATAAGTCAGTTTTTCGTTTATCATCTCTATGCTCCATGAATTTCCTTGATCAAAATTTTCTTAATTTCAATACACCCACCGCCATCTACCGCAAGTTTTAAGTTAAATGAAGTGCTGCCATCTGTACGCTTAGCCTTATATCGAATCTACGTTCTCTACATTTGGTTTCAAACTTGAAGTCGTACTGGAAGGGAGCGCCAGTAGTGTTAATGCTGTCCGATAGATGGTGCTGCAGGTTTTTTAAATGGACACTCATGCAAATTGCATTTTCAGGATAAATTTTATTTTAAATTCTTTTACAATTATTATAGCGAGTATAATTAATAATTAAAATAATGTAGTAATAAATATACCAGTCATAAAATATTTTTAAGAATTATGAATGAATGTGAAAAAAATTATGTCAAATTAAATTTTTAGTTGTGTTTTTTGGCACTCTTGTCACTCTTGTCTTATTTATAAATTGGTTTTGATTGCTCATACGTAATATAAGTCGGGTATTTTTTTTTAACTAGTATTAATTATGTAGGCATGAAATTTATTTCGCTATTGTCTACTTACATACCCGTTTCACTATTATCTAATTTACCAACCCATCCAAATTGCTAAGATAAATCTGCAGCTGTTTACCTGACCATTATTTAATTTTTTTTCTTCTCATTACCATACAATTTATTCACGGTTGACCCCGGAAGGGACATGTCCTTGTTACCCTTCCATACCCTTTCATACAAACTTAATGCTCTTTGTCAGGGTTGAATGTATGGTCAGTAAAAAATGCATTTACTACGAAGGGTCAGCAAAGTTCTGACAATGAACTTTGAACTATTGTAAGGGTTTTTGGGTTTTTGCATAGGAATCTAATGGACACACCTGGCCCTATTTGGATTTCGCTGACCTTGTATGAAAGGGTGATTAGGGATTAGCATATTATGGGGTCAGATGGAGTACCTTCTTGCCTTGCCTGGATGGTATTGTTATTTGCGATAATAAGATGTCTTTATAATAGTAATTCTGCAATTTAATCGTTTTGGAAAGTTGATTAGTTATATCTGTAGGAAAATCCCTCCTTACCTTAAAACAAATGGAATTTGTTTTTTTTTTTTAGATGTGGAATACATAAAAATTATGGAATACATTTTTATTTATGGAACACATTTAATAAAAACCTTTTCAAAATGTTTTGCTGATGTTTAGCTGGTTCATTGGAAGATTATATTATTGGTTTAGTTTAGTTTCATTAGAAACAGTTGTTTTGTTATACAAGTGAATCTTTATACACCCTTTAAAGATACTGAGGTAGGTACTTTACTTTGTATGTGTAACTTACTTACTGATTATACAGTGAAAAAGAAAGACCTAATAACAAGGTGCAGTAGCTACCATAAAATTAATAAGGAATAGGTGCTACCACAATTCAAGTCAAATTTATTTCATCCCACATTTTACTTTCAATACAGGCTGCACAAAACTCTCATAACTAACACAGACATAAATTATTAGTTCATACATATTTCGAGCCTCTTGTATTTTAAAAAGAGTCAATTTCAAAAGAATTATGTATAAAATAATGCCACTGGAACTGCTGTATCGCTTCTTGCATACAAATGTTCTTTTTAAAAAACATGTTAACTAACTGTAAAGGTGTTGTGGCTTCGCGACAAGTAGCTACGGACAAGTATTAAAAAGTTAGATAAAAGATACGCGTATCTGCTATTTTACTTTTGACATGTTTGTGAGTTTGTCATTTAATATAAATGATAATAAAAATATTATTAAATAAAAGTGGCATAAAATGCACTGCATTTTACACAAGTGATGATTTTTAAACGTCTTTTTGTGTTATACCTATTTTAATTCGTTTTTTTTCACTCTTTGCCTAAAACTAGACTATTTATAAAGCGATCTCAAGATTGAGAGCAGTATTAAGTACGGATTTGACAGACCGTTTTGTACTGAAATTACATTTCTGATACGAACTCAAATTTGCTGTCACTCTTGAGAGCTGATTATAAATACGGGCCTAAGTAATTTAATATCATATCATATGGTTTCACCGTTTCAGGCTTAATTACGTAACTTAAAAAAAGAATTACTTTTTTAAAAATAACTTTCTTAGTAAAATTTCTATCTTAATTTGGGAAAATGACGCGACTAATTTCAAATTAAGTAGTTTAGAAATGAGTTCTCTTTAAAATAATATATGCGCTTAAATACAGTCAATTATTGTCTCACTAATTATTTGTGTACATTCCATGACCCCCTAATAATTCAGAAAATAAAAACTTTCACATTCATATTCTCGTTGAAATGAGAATTCCAGTAATTGTGGGTTGCGCGTGTTTACCTTTAGCATACATAACAATTACAGCATGTCATTGTAGTTATTTCCAACAGTTAATGTCAAAAATATTAACTTTCGTTTAAACATGATTATTACGACGAGAAAATGGTGTGTTTGCGTAATTCAATATATTACATGTAGGGAATACAAAGTTTGCTAAGGAAATGTGTTTAACGATAGCAATACTTTGTAGGCCTATTTTAAGTGCTATTTAAAAAAGCATACCACTTGAATTTGAACAGCTTTATCTAGCATTAAAATATAATAATTGTGCTAAACTCTACAAAGAAATCTCTTTTAGCCAACCTTTTTAAATATGAGTTGAATAGACAGGAGGACAATTTGTAAGTTTGTGACTAGACTTTTAAATAAATTTAATTCGGGCTTCATTGTATGAGGATAATAATTAAATAACAATACTAATGAAAATGCCAAATGAAAATTAAGCAGTCAAAAATTCTCAACGAGAATTTAAATCTTCATTTTACTCCTTTAAGCTGCCGAGAGGTTAAATTACCACTTCTTTCATAAAACATTTTCCTTAAGACTCATCCAACTTTCGACCTCTCTTCGCAGACCACTTTAAGCCAATCTCCATGCTAAACCGAACTTAAAACCGTCTAAAGAGCAAAAAGTCTTAGCTCTTAGATTAACCCTTGAGAGCAAAAAAATCAGTTAAAAGCTTTAAGGTAATGAATAGCCTCTGAAGTCCATCAAAGCTTCTTGAAAGGCTTTTTAAAAACATGCGTGTAGCGTTAAATATGGGGGTTCTGTGGAACTAGCGCCATATAAGTTGCGTCTAGGCTTTATATCAAAACTTGACGTCCACTGTAGTATATCAAAATTTTACTACCATTTTAATTGTGATGTTTTTCATTTTAAATTAATTTTTATGTCTTCAGCTTTATAATAATAAAATTAAGAGGGGTACTAGATCTCTACTCCGCAGTTTCATTACCGAATAGCGTAGGTAAATGTGATACCTACATCGAAATACATACCATTCCAATAAATCTCATTCTTAGCTTAGGGTAACACGTGTTACCATGGTGAAAAGTAAATTGCCCCACCAAACTTTTCCAGGCTCCGAGAGGCTCGTGATTATGTGGTGTAGTGTGGTGATGCATCCAATGCAGGTAACCTTATTATTGTTTTATTTATTTAACAGTTTATTGTACACATAAACATATACAGAACTACATGGAGAATTACATGGGTAATTAAATATGACACAGCAGACAATGCTTATTTCTAAAAAAATCCTTCATTGCCTGCTGTATTTTTCACCTATTTCTCTCTCGCACACTCTTTTAAAATATCCCTTTTCATAATTACGATGTGTACTACTACTACTATATTTTATTTCCTGTGCAGCGCTAGTACCGCTCATATCACCATATTCACAAGCCACTTTGCTTAAGCTTTTAACCGTTAGTAGACAAGGAGCTTTGTATGGAGCTTCTACAAGAGAGGTTATATGAAACACTTGATCACGTCGTAGGGAACCGTTTTTTTTTTAATATAGTTTGTAGGTAGTCTCAGGATCTTGAAGTAAATTTTAGTAATTAGGTTAAAATTTGATCAATAATTTCAAACATTTGCAAAATTTTCAGATCGCTTTGTTCACATCACAGAAATTTTGATATTTTTATTAATAATCACCAAATTATGCTCGGGTCTCTTAAATGTTTCCTTAATCGCCCCAAATAATTTAGTCAAATATATTTTAATTAACATTTAGTATCAATTAATTTGTTCCTAGATATATTTTTACAGCTTTGTAGGTATCTAATAACAGCCCGGATGGTCTAGAACAGCCCGGATGGTCTAGTGGATAGGGCCGCGGCCTTCTGTGCAGGAGGTCGTGGTTCGAATCCCACCACGTACCAATGTGTTTTTCGGTTTTCGAATTTCATATGTACGTTTATTCGGCGCTTTTACGGTGAAGGAAAACATCGTGAGGAAACCTGCACACACCTACGAAGAAATTCAAAGGTTGTGTGTAACCTAATCTAGGAATGGGTCTGGTTTCCCTTCTGGGTTGCGGAGGTCAGATGGCAGTCGCTCTGTGTAAAAACCAGTACCCTCGTTCAATCCCCTAGATTAGGTAGCCGACCCCGTGAGATACGGGAAAAAGGCTAGGAAGATGTAGGTATCTAATACCTAATATTAAATTGCTATTATCTAATTATAATTATCGTGCTATATCTAAGGCCCGTATTTTTAATTAGCTCTCAAGAGTGACAGCGAGTTTGAGTCTGTATCAGAAATGTCATTTCAGTACAAAACGGCCTGTCAAATCCAAACTTAATATTGATCTCAATCTTGAGATCGCTTTATAAATACGAGCCTTAGACATCTGAGACTAATTTTAAAACGACCAAATCAAGGATATTGTTCTAAACACAATAATACCTGAACCTGAACCATTATCC
Organism: Scrobipalpa atriplicella; assembly: GCA_029255725.1. Taxonomy (NCBI): domain Eukaryota; kingdom Metazoa; phylum Arthropoda; class Insecta; order Lepidoptera; family Gelechiidae; genus Scrobipalpa; species Scrobipalpa atriplicella. Next base: position 28,860 of record JARACY010002778.1, read on the forward strand.
AAATTATTACGGCCCTAAAATAATAATGAGATTAAGAGTTCCTAATACGATAATATACACGGCCAGGGCAGTCCAATTAAGGTAACATGCTTTAACATCGTTATGTGTCCAGGATAGGTTAACTTTGTTACCCCTGGTACGTCTTTTGACACAGGCAATCATATTAGGAAGCTAATTTCTGTGTTGGGCGCCTGGACTTGCTGTTTTAGAATATATCTATTCATCCAAATATGAAAAGGCACTAATGAATTTTACGAAAAAGATCGCAGTAAGTAGCTCGTTCTTCTTAATATTTACTATTATTGCAAGAGAGAATAAAACTTATGGAATTAGAGATTGGTAATGATGTCGAGGACAGTGATCGAATGAAACCAAATATTGTTTTTCTCAAAGAATAAGACGACGGCAACACAGGCTTGCCTGTGAATAAGTCCGGTTGAATGATCCCAACGAAGCGGTGGTAGGCTCCGCAAGGGGCCGCCTGGATCGCGACCACCCGACCACCGGAGTCCGGCGCTAACAGCTTGCTGTGTTCCGTCGGTGCGTGAGAATGCCAGTGCCATACCAGGCATCTTCTGGGTGAGCTCGCTTCATCGTCGATGAGCAAACCCATTCCGAATAAAAAAAAGATAAAAATAAATAAGAAATATATAGAAAAAAATATGTGGTCCACACTCCTCCAGAAGAAATATCTAAAAACTTTACTGACAATATTTTATTTTACAGAGAATTTAATTTTCATCCAGGCAGACAGCTTTACTGAACCCAAAATATTGGCAACAGCCAACACCTTGCTCACCCAAGCCCAAAATCTCAAGCCACTGGTCAAGAGAAAAAAGGGACCTTTGAACAAAAGATTATTTCAAAAAATCTTTACCAAAATTTCGTGTTTATTAAATGGAAAAGAAAGGCTTTGATGTGATTTATTGAAGTGTTGATAATAGGGTTCAAATTTAGTGACTGAGATGGGTAAAAGTAGGTAAAAGTAGTTTTAGGCATCCAAGCAGCTAAGTAGGTATTGGAAAAGAATAAAGACAAGTGAATTTTCGAAGACATAATGCAGCCACTATGTTATGGGCTTTATATCCTATTTGTCAAAACCAATTGGGTACTTGACTGGGTAGCTAAAAAAATTCAAAACGTTTATACTTAAAACTTATGGCTAAAAATATTGTGGATTTCATTCATCATTACAAAAAAAATGCACATTTAGATTTTAATAATCGAATTAAAAGTATATAAGTTATTGATTTGAGTAGTCAATTTACTAAAATGTGACGTCATAACTCACTATTTTCATACAAAAAAGCGTTTTTGACATTTCATAAAAAGTTGCTGATTTGACTAGTTGGAAAGTAGCCAATTGTGTCAAAGAAATATGAAGATTTATTTTTCTTTTCGTAGTGATTTAATTAGCTGATCAAGTATAGCAAACATTTTGTGTTCATATTCTGACCACTGTTTTCTGGTCTAGGGGTAAGTTACTTGTATTTAATTTGTATTTAATTTCACTGGCTTCTATTCTAAGTACAAATACTTTCTGCTTAACGGCAGATATAAACACTGGGAGTAAAAAAATAACCAATCAAACTCCAGGAAACTGAACATCTTTTTCCAAGAAACAGAGGTTTAAATGTTAAAAATAAATGGTCCTCCCGTACAAACGGTGTCAGTGGCTCGAGTCATTTTGAATGAGAGGGCCACGATTTTCTTAATATTTCGACTTATATTCCTAATTATTAAAAAGAAGAAAAGGGGAAAGCTGTTCCTTTTAATGCGTTAGAAATTTGTGTTTTAAAATTGCGGTTTAAAATTGCAACACTTTTCTTCGTTTTTCCATCCAGAATCCCATTACATGATCGGTTGGGGTAGCTGGCGGAAGTGACGTAGCCGTCACTACCGGTGCCTCTTAGAGACCGGATATTGCAAGTTCGAATCCCGGGTCGGTGTGGTGGCTTTCTTTTTACAAAATATAAGCCTTTGGCTGGACAAAGTAAATTTAACACCTTTATATAGATTTTTTGCACTCACAGTGCTATTATTTATAAATAATATTAGAAATAACAAATCATTTTTTTTTATTTAAATTTGATTTGTTATATCTAATATTATTTTAATTTAATACCATTTAAAAAAAAACTAGCTATGTCAGGAAATCAATTTATAATAACTTATTAAACACCATGAAAAATAAATTTTAAGAACTGTCAATAGGTATTTATAAAAAGAAAAAAAAAACACTCGGTAGAATTAGGAATAGAAAACTTCATTCAGACAGCCATTCTCCGAGTCACCTTTCAAACTTTAACCTACCTACCCTCAAAAATCTTATCACAATCTTTTATTTATATTTAATAGGTCCCTCCCCTATCGAGGCCGGGAGTGAAGTACTGAGGGTGTGCATCGCGCTTGCGTCACAAAAATGGCGGACGAAAAAAGCGCGCGAAATAAGAGAAAGAAATCGGGAGGGCGACCCCTCGCTGCTTGGAGGAACTGGCTCGGGGTGCAGTGTGGGAGTTTAACCGGGGGAGGGAAAGAGGGTTGTGTTAGCCGATTTTGTTAATAACACTCTTTTTTTTCACAGTCAATTGGGCTGGGCAACACAAACTAATATGGAACAAAGTAATTTAAACCATAAAAAATAAAAACAAACTAAATATCAATACACAAAATATTCTTCTAAGGACATTATGCAGCACGTATGCAGTGTACTGAAGACAAAGCAAAACTAAACGAACCTATTCAAATGTTGTAAGGCGGTGCCTATTAAAATAAACCGCACCCTTGAGCGCGGTGGTGTTACGTCCGTAAAACGCAGGGTGTAATTTCAACAAAATCAAAGACTAGAAAATGTTGTAGACACTTCTAGCTTAGGTATAATATAATATTAAGGTAATTAGGTTAGAAATAATATAATATAATATTAATTGAAATTACACTGTGGAAAATTTTAATTAATTTTACCAAAAATTAAATCTATCAAGTAATTTGTTAGATAGGTTTGACTTAATTTTAAATCTATTTTTTGAATTGAGATCCTTTTAAATGATAATTTAATTATGCTGATCTGCTAATTATGCGTGTTCCATCAAATGAAAAACAAACAAATTTGAAATACACTCACCAAATATTTTGCTATACAAAATAATTTTCCTACAAAAATCTAGCGGCTCTCACACCGCACCGCGAGCCGCAGGGGTGTGTCTTCCCCTTCCGTCGCCGCCCCCCGAGGGTAGTGCACCCTTGCACGTGCCTACGACGACTTGTGCCGCGTTTGCATCGGGAAAGTAGAGGTGGTGGTAGAAAGAAAAGTAACTCGTATGCCAGTCAAAATGTCTTAAGGTATGTCAACATCCTGTTTAATAGAATCGAAAATACACCGTAAAAAAATCATTTATTTATTTAAACCGAAGTTTGGTGGATTCTACCCACGAACCTGACTTTGGGTCGAAATATGATGAAATATTTAAAACTCCCTAATGAAATGGTGTCATATAATCGAGACATTTTGTAGTAGAATGAGTGGATCTAATTTTTTACTGAAAACAATTATCCCTCTTAGGCTTTAAAACGTATGTATTATGTCCTATGCTATGTTTATCTTTCTGTGTACAATAAACGGTTGAATAAGTAAATAAAACAATTTTCAATCGTTTTCACGCAAAGTACCTAATTAGCCTTATTTTAAATAAAAAATTAACATCTTGTTGCAAAAATTACATTCTTCATTTCATTTTCATGTTACGACGAACAAGATGTTTATGAATTATGAATATGGAATGCAATACCTACCTCCTACCTCCTACTGGACCAGTGTAAAGAGGCATAGATAGAAAAGAATCGTCGCCTCATCGATCTTCTACTGATTCTGATAACGTCAAAACACAGATTTTACTCAGATTTAAACTGCTATTATAACTTTCTTCGGAGTTAGATTTTATTATAAAATGGATTATGAGTTCTGAGAAAAAATACATTTCTAGATCAACGTTTAGTAGGTACTTACATCATAGCTAAATGAAATTTAAAATTTTCGTAGCATTTATTTTACAATTACAATCTTAGAATGCGCATTTCTTCACATGTACAAAAAGTGTAATTTCCAACACTATTTGGAAGTTTACTAAACTTATAGGTATTATGACTCTCTAACTAATGCATTTTACTTCTACATTTTACTATGATCTTGATAGTGCTAGAAATGTTGTATATTATTGTACAGGACTAGTTATTATTATGTTGCAGATTCAGCGACCATTTTCACCCGTAAGCCCATAATCGACCAGAGATTTCAAACTAGCTTCCAACACCATATTACCCAATGAAAAAAAAAAACTCTCACGAACTAAAAACAAAAGACTCTAGAAATCAAAAAGACGTAAGACTCGCTCATTACGGACTCAAATTTCAGATCTCTCCAATTATGGGAACTTATTCTTCACAACAAGACTGCACTTTTCGAGGGAGGTGCAAAGCCCCCCTTTCCCCCCACGGGGGAGTAGGAGGTGGGGGGGTGGGGAGTAAAAATAGGGTGTAAAGAGTGCGACGCCATCATGGGGTGACGAGTGAGGGAAAAATGTTAGTGGGTAATCATTTTTGTACCGCATTACTTTTAGGTAGTGATGGATTGGGGAATAAATTGCAGACGAAATATTGGTGTCAAATTTTTAACTAAAAAGTATGTGCTCTATCTATATGAGTATAACAACTTTACTAAACATTACCTAGTTGAATAAAAAGGAATAAAATGGTACTTATACTTCCATGCTGGGCTGGGAGTGATAGAAAAACATAGAATGTGCCAGCTGCATCTCCTCCCTGGTATGCTGTAAAAATCAGCTAAGGGATTTGAGGGTTTCTACTGAATAAAAAGAAATTTCGCTTTTCCATACAAATTGTATGGGAAAAAACATTTTTTTTTTTTGAAAAAATTTCCTGGTGGAAGATGTTCAATTTCGTTGACTGAGCAACCCCTGTCAGTTTGCGGTAAGCTGTCCCTTACACCCCGTATAATCTGTCAGACACGAGCAGTGGTAAGTCCGGCTAACCCTGTTTTCACATCACGCACGTACGCTAGTTTGGGTCAGTCGGCTAGTTGGTAGTTGAGGGTAGTTTTATCTAGCACTCGGTCTAGGTCAGCTCGGGTGCGTCATTTGTTTTCACTGCTGGTCTAGTCATAAAAACTACGACTCTTTTTTTTAATTCCCTTGGTGATGCACTTTCGTGTTTGAAAAATGGATAAACAATTTGGAATTGTTCTAAATATGTGTGGTGCGCTGCCGTGTTTCGACACATAAGCACCGCTTTCATAAAAAATATATCAGTCAATTATTTTGGCTGATTTTGTTATATTTTTTATAAGTCATAACTTTTATTTAAACAACTTTATGACAGCACCTACCTAAAATGCGTATTCGTTCTACTTGTAAATTTTTATCATAAACACTCGACAATAAATAAAATGCTATTACCCTTCACTTTCACATCAAAACTGATCATCAAAAAGCGATCACAAACATACAAAACTTTACATATATATTTACTCAACACACTACAAAATTCGAACCCCAAAATCAATACTGATTATGTACCAATAATGGGTTCGAATCTGTGGGGTGACGTTGAAAAAAACGGTAGAAAAAAATGTGAGGGTGGCACCCCTGCCCTGATTTTTTTCTATATTTTTTTTATCAGGGATCACGACTCCAATAATACATCTTTATGTTCTTATTTATTGTCTGGGGTGGGCTGGGCACCCTCATTTTTTTTAGTTGGAAATCATTTGTTTTGTTCTTGTTATGTGCTGTTCAATATTATTTAATATCGAATAGAATAGAAATTGGCTCATGCTTATTGTCAAAAGGAAACTGAACAATTTTTATTACCTGAAAATTCTTTCAGAAAAAAAAAAGCAATTGACTTCCCCATTCAAAATTACCATTTTTATGAGACAATTTGTAGCCATTTTTTTTTCTTGGATGATTTTTTTTATGTAGGTTGTTCAGTTTACGATCGATTAACTAGTATATTTTTTTATTGGAAATGGATGAACTCTTGACTCTAGACACAAAGTTAGGTATGACAGTGACAGAGTCGACGATGATGACCCAGAAGATGCCTGTTATGGCACTAGCAGTCTCACGCACCTCTCTCACAATTTGCGGGAAGCTGTCCCTTACACCACGAATGTTTTTAGACGCATTGCGCTAATGCAGCAGCGAGCGTCAATCACCTTTCAACACGCTAACCGACCCATTTGTGTTAACCACCATTTTACTAAACTACAATGAAAAACGCCATTCAAACGGCAAGCAACCGCCTACGCGATGTAGCACGCTATCCAGCCAATAGCCGAGTAGAAGCTGTATAAACTCGCAATTAAACACCATTATACAGCCACGCCCAGCCATTGTAACACGAAGGCAATTATAATTATACACTTAAAAAGTTGCAATAAAACGATAAAATTGTTCTTTGGTCGGTTGGTTGACTTCGGATGGAAGACGAATTGGAAATTAGCTTAGATTAAAGTAATATATTTTGATGTGTGATATAGTACAAACAAGCAACTAAAGTAGGCCTCATGTTGAAGAATTTTCAATGAATTTATATTATTGTTCTCATTAGACAGAAGAAACATTTACGAGAAGGCGTAATGTGGATTGGTGTCAAATCAAATAATCTATTCCAGAAAATAATACAATGCTTTGAATCAAAGATATTTTATCAAAGTAATGTTATCAATGAGAAAGTTGTGTGTATGTCTGTTGAAGAATCACGCTAACGGCTGGCTAGATTTAGATGAAATTGAGATAGACACCTAGATACCTATAATTTGGTATAACGCTCAAGCTACTTTCGTGTACATAGTATAGGAAAACCTCAGGACAGAAAGCTTGTAGTATCATTATTATAATTTCCTTAATAACATAACTACGGTTTTCAAACTTTTTCTGGTTCCAGTAAGCGTTTGACCATATCTCACGTGATTGTGTTGATTTATGTTATATAAAAATAGAGTAATAGAAATAACGAGCAACGTATATTCATATTTATGAAGCAATCCTTCATGCATACTATTAAATAAAGGAAAACAATAGTAAAGAAATAAAGTAACTTCATTAATTTATCACTACTCTTTTACCGATGAAAAGTTTATTATTTACTTTGCAAATAAGCAGAGAAATACCTATTTAAATAAAATAGACTTTGGAGCTACAATATATTTGATTAAAAAGATTGGAGTTTTGCATTTACTAAGAGGATAGAAACTAAGTCTTCAGCAGTGATTTTTTCTTTTCAGTAAGAATGAAATAAAAAAAAAAGTTGGTAAAACAAAAAAACATCCATAGTACAGACAGTAAAAAAAATTAAGTTCATTTAGTTATTTCTTAGTCTCATTAGTCGTATTTCTACCTATTAAAAATATATTTCTCTCAAGCCATTCTCAACAACAAAATCCTAATCAAAACAGAACCAGATTTACTAGTTCAGAACAAGGGGTTCTCAAACCGGAATAATTGAAAGAAGTTCTAAAACTTTAAACAAAACCACCCTTTTTACTAAGACTTCGAGTACGGGAAGGAACATGAAAAAAAACTATAAAAGTTCAAGAACTGAGAAACCGGCTGCATAGAGTTGTTCTTCCCACGTATACTGTTATTTTTGCTTGGCTCTAGGATAATAGGTACTAATGAAAAATCTAATATTGTAATTTTGTTAGGCCTGTCACTTTTAGTCCAAAAAAAATTAAAAAGTATGGGACATAACAAATAAGCCGCCATAATACAGTCTATGGTTTTACATTTTATTTTATCCATCGATTTTGACTGTCATACAGATATGGTAGCAGAGAATAAGTTAGTCCATGGTAGCAATAACAGCCTAATATTATGAGAAAATTTACAAAATGCGTCATAATCTTGCAGTTATTGCTACAAAAAGTAAGTATGCCTTTCATGATTATTAAACTAGTAAGCTTTAGTAAAAAAAATAGAACGTGTTATCTGGAATCTGCAGCAAAAATGGTGTCCATGAGACAGATTCCGTAGTAAGTTAAGGGTTCTCCGGAGGTCTAAGTAATGCACAATATTTGTACTCGGTAGGTTTATTATAACTACCTATTAATGGGTAACTATTACATTTGCCGTAGCTCTACCTCCCCGTTGCTTAGCGAACTCCGTAACGTAGTAAGCTGTTACAGACCCTCCGGAGAACCCTTAACTTACTACGGAATCTGTCTCATGGACACCATTTTTGCTGCAGATTCCAGATAACACGTTCTATTTTTTTTACTAAAGCTTACTAGTTTAATAATCATGAAAAGGCATACTTACTTTTTGTAGCAATAACTGCAAGATTATGACGCATTTTGTAAATTTTCTCATAATATTAGGCTGTTATTGCTACCATGGACTAACTTATTCTCTGCTACCATATCTGTATGACAGTCAAAATCGATGGATAAAATAAAATGTAAAACCATAGACTGTATTATGGCGGCTTATTTGTTATGTCCCATACTTTTTAATTTTTTTTGGACTAAAAGTGACAGGCCTAACAAAATTACAATATTAGATTTTTCATTAGTACCTATTATCCTAGAGCCAAGCAAAAATAACAGTATACGTGGGAAGAACAACTCTATGCAGCCGGTTTCTCAGTTCTTGAACTTTTTATAGTTTTTTTTCATGTTCCTTCCCGTACTCGAAGTCTTAGTAAAAAGGGTGGTTTTGTTTAAAGTTTTAGAACTTCTTTCAATTATTCCGGTTTGAGAACCCTTGTTCTGAACTAGTAAATCTGGTTCTGTTTTGATTAGGATTTTGTTGTTGAGAATGGCTTGAGAGAAATATATTTTTAATAGGTAGAAATACGACTAATGAGACTAAGAAATAACTAAATGAACTTAATTTTTTTTACTGTCTGTACTATGGATGTTTTTTTGTTTTACCAACTTTTTTTTTTATTTCATTCTTACTGAAAAGAAAAAATCACTGCTGAAGACTTAGTTTCTATCCTCTTAGTAAATGCAAAACTCCAATCTTTTAATCAAATATATTGTAGCTCCAAAGTCTATTTTATTTAAATAGGTATTTCTCTGCTTATTTGCAAAGTAAATAAAAACTTTTCATCGGTAAAAGAGTAGTGATAAATTAATGAAGTTACTTTATTTCTTTACTATTGTTTTCCTTTATTTAATAGTATGCATGAAGGATTGCTTCATAAATATGAATATACGTTGCTCGTTATTTCTATTACTCTATTTTTATATAACATAAATCAACACAATCACGTGAGATATGGTCAAACGCTTACTGGAACCAGAAAAAGTTTGAAAACCGTAGTTATGTTATTAAGGAAATTATAATAATGATACTACAAGCTTTCTGTCCTGAGGTTTTCCTATACTATGTACACGAAAGTAGCTTGAGCGTTATACCAAATATAGGTATCTAGGTGTCTATCTCAATTTCATCTAAATCTAGCCAGCCGTTAGCGTGATTCTTCAACAGACATACACACAACTTTCTCATTGATAACATTACTTTGATAATATATCTTTGATTCAAAGCATTGTATTATTTTCTGGAATAGATTATTTGATTTGACACCAATCCACATTACGCCTTCGTAAATGTTTCTTCTGTCTAATGAGAACAATAAATAAATTCATTGAAAATTCTTCAACATGAGGCCTACTTTAGTTGCTTGTTTGTACTATATCACACATCAAAATATATTACTTTAATCTAAGCTAATTTCCAATTCGTCTTCCATCCGAAGTCAACCAACCGACCAAAGAACAATTTTATCGTTTTATTGCAACTTTTTAAGTGTATAATTATAATTGCCTTCGTGTTACAATGGCTGGGCGTGGCTGTATAATGGTGTTTAATTGCGAGTTTATACAGCTTCTACTCGGCTATTGGCTGGATAGCGTGCTACATCGCGTAGGCGGTTGCTTGCCGTTTGAATGGCGTTTTTCATTGTAGTTTAGTAAAATGGTGGTTAACACAAATGGGTCGGTTAGCGTGTTGAAAGGTGATTGACGCTCGCTGCTGCATTAGCGCAATGCGTCTAAAAACATTCGTGGTGTAAGGGACAGCTTCCCGCAAATTGTGAGAGAGGTGCGTGAGACTGCTAGTGCCATAACAGGCATCTTCTGGGTCATCATCGTCGACTCTGTCACTGTCATACCTAACTTTGTGTCTAGAGTCAAGAGTTCATCCATTTCCAATAAAAAAAATATACTAGTTAATCGATCGTAAACTGAACAACCTACATAAAAAAAATCATCCAAGAAAAAAAAATGGCTACAAATTGTCTCATAAAATGGTAATTTTGAATGGGGAAGTCAATTGCTTTTTTTTTTCTGAAAGAATTTTCAGGTAATAAAAATTGTTCAGTTTCCTTTTGACAATAAGCATGAGCCAATTTCTATTCTATTCGATATTAAATAATATTGAACA
>JARACY010002779.1:0-39327 GCA_029255725.1 Scrobipalpa atriplicella
CATTGGCGTAAGAGTATCGTTTCTGAAGGAGCATACTTTGAAGGTGTTAAAATAAAATTGGATGAATAACAAGTAGGAATGTTGTGTATTATTGATCTTTTCCTGGTACTTTCTTGACAGAGTAGTAAGTTGAACGCTCTTCACAAAAAGACGACTATTTTTATGTCTACATAATCGAACAATAGGTATGTTTTGTTACCTACTACATAAAGTTTTGTATCTGTTTGTGGATATTCAAGTCGTGAACACGTGTGTCTCCTCAAGGGGGTAGTAAGTGCAAAGTGAATATGAAAACAAGTGTAAGTGACGGTATCGTTAATCTCTCGTCCGACTCGGCTCGCGCCCGGCCCGACCCTGCCCGCGCTCGGTCCGCGCCCGGCCCCGTGGGACCGGCTGATCTATGTCCCACATCCCACGTCCCGCTGCCCACCGTCAAATGCTAACATATGGCTAGACATCGGATTATTTATGCACTATTAAAATGCGAAAATATGCACTAATAAAGGGCAAAATGTGCACTAAAAAGAGCAAAATATGCACAATTAAAATGGTAATAATTACTAGAATTTCCGTTATTCTTGGCAATATTTTAACAAAGTGCGGCTTTATTGCTAAGGCCTGTTTTTGACAGTGAACGGGCAGGGTCTTATTCAGTACAATATTTCTTTCGAATATTTGCAGGGACTTGTATAGAGCAAGGTTAGTGGATTCAGATTTTATTATGGCTTTGCATCAATGTACCTAAATTTCTGAAAGACGAATGCGCAGCAAGTCACTGTCAGCGGCTCTCCTCTATTCCTGAGTATATATTACGCATTTAACTACTAAAATAAGCACTTATAATCAAAATATACCAAAATATGCAATAACGCCTTAAAATAGCTTTTTATGCATTTGCATATGCAAACATGCAAATGCATATAATCCGATGTCTACTTATGGCACACTGATAACTAGTTTTCCACTGTTCTAATTTTATCTTAAATTCATAATATACGAGTATTTGAGTATGATTTTTCAAAAGTGTCTGACTATCCTACCTCTACATCAAGGTACGACTCAAAATTTTACTGCTATATTTAGTTTGTTTGATTTATTCCAAAAATTAATTTCATACGCACACAATTTTTTTTTTTTCATACTTATTCAAACATATTCAAAATATAATTATAACTTAACACCGGATGCTGTTGACTGGCTGCGTGGCCTGGATGTAGATCTATAATTAATTGCCTACAACGTATACTACGCCATACGATTAAATAAATATTCAAAAATACAAGTTGTGAGATTTTCGCGGTTGTTCATTATAATTAGATTATTATTTTGAACGGGAGCATAACCACGATTATAAAATATTGTTACGTCGATATTTCGGAGTTGTTTCAAACTCCATGTTTACGAGTAGACTATGGCAATGACTCCAAAATATCGAGGTAACAATATTTTATAATCGTGGTTATATCCCGTTCAAAATAATAATCTAATTATATTCAAAAACTAACTTCAATGAAAAATGACAAGAAAATTAAATCAAGTTACGATGACAAAAATTTCAGCACAACGATAAAAATCATAAGCGATAAGAATAAAATCTGAAACTAATAAAATTTCCAACCCTTTCAATAGCTCGCCAACAAAGAGGAGAATTATTCACGAAATAAAATTGTCCGACCGCGTGACCCAAAGCTAATACAAGGAGGCTCATTCGCACGAGTGGAGATCCCTCAGCTTCGCGCCCGGCGCCCGGCGCCCGGCTGTTAACATTCATCAAATGTGAACCTCGTTTGCATAAACAAGTGTTTTTATTCAGCTTTAAAGGGCCGCTTCCTTGCGACCCGCTCCGGATGGCGAATCTCTTATTCAAAGTAGCAATATACGGCGCCTAAGCAAACAACGCTCACATTACGTAAATGAATTCCCTGATAGCAATGCATGAGGCCGGCGGGTAGTGACCGGTGGGTGGCATTACACTTTCATCGGGTGCATTACCATCACAAAGAGTGGTCTGGTTGAGAGCTGCTTGACTGTGTACACCTCATCAGCATCAGCCGCAGCGAGACGTCGCCGTCGCCGCAGCCTCGAGACCGTTCAGCTTTACGAAATCGTTAAAACTCAGACAACGTTGTGAATTGATAAAACAAGTTATAATACTTACATATCAACTATTCAAGAGAAAGCTCGAATGAACTCATTAGCGTGATTCTGAAATTTCAATATTTCAGTGCTCTGCAAGCAGTGGACTGATGTGGCTGATGATGACTACAAGCAATGCGCTCAGAGTCAGAATTACAGGAAATTCCTCTTGATTCTCGAATCGAATATCTGGAATTAAGTATAAATTCAAATAATAGGTACAAAGAGTGAACTTCCGTTCGGGATGTCAGCCATTGTTTACACAGTGTTTCACTGCGTTATATTTGTTCTTGTTGATTCGAGGCATGTTTTGTTACCCCCATGAGCGCGGCAACTCAAGTAGAATGCTGTCAGCCTGTTATCGTTATTCGAGCGAGCTCCAACGGTCGGCGGAGGCTCCGACCCGAACTTTTTTCAATCAAACCCGATATCGGAATTCGCGCATCGGTTAGCCGAACCCGTCGCTCCCCTTTCCTAAAAAAATTAAACAGCTTTTAAACGCACATCGCGCTTGATGCGTTCAGCGAAAGCGAAAAAAAGCATCTCAGGTAATCGAAATAATAGCGAGACCCGCGAAAAAAAAGTCACTAAGGGCGGAAAAGAAACGGATTCGTACAAAAAAGTCCCAATTTTTAATTCGACGGTTGCGGGGTGGGAAGGGTAGTGTAGTGCGTGCGCGGCAGTCAGTTCCCGCGCGTCGCGCCACGCGCTTGTGCCTCGCCCGCAGTTGCGCTGTGCCGCTACACTTGCTACATACACCGCATCGCTCCCAGCGAGTAGTACTACTGCGCCGGTATCGCAGCAACATGGTGCTCTCGGCCTGCGTGCGCGCCGCAGCGCAACACACACGCACCTACCTCGGCTCCTACCGTAAGTCAACGCAATCCACCATACTTTCACGTTTATAATTAATTTTACTAATTTTTAAATAACTATAGGAATGGTAATAATTTGAAATCTTTGTAAATAGTAATACATCAGTGCCGTATATATTTGTATAAACAATATTTTGAATTTCCCTATCTAAGTGCTACATGCAATGCGTACGCGCCTCGCTTCGTAGCGCTGCGTAGCACTTTGCTACGAAATCATTAATTTCTTATCAAGTTCTATCATAGGTTCTATTATCGAAACCAAATATGAAAGTTTTCATTGTATTTTACACGATTGTTTTATATGTTCGTTTATTGATAAAAAGGTCCTCGGATGGTGTAATGGATAGGGCCGCGGCCTTCTGTGCAGGAGGTCGTTGTTCGAATCCCACCACGTACCAATGTGTTTTTCGGTTTTCGAGTTTCATATGTACGTTTATTCGGCGCTTTTACGGTGAAGGAAAACATCGTAAGGAAACCTGCACACACCTACGAAGAAATTCAAAGGTTGTGTGTAACCTAATCTAGAATTGGGTCTGGTCTGGTTTCCCTTCTGGGTTGCGGAGGTCAGATAGCAGTCGCTCCGTGTAAAAATCATTGTCCTCGTTTAGTAGATTATGTAGCCGACCCCGTGAAATACGGGAAAAGGCTAGGAAGATGATGATTGATAAAAAGGACCAGTTCAAATCAAAGAATAAGTAAATATAACTTTTTTAAGTAATCAAAATTAGATACTCTGCGGCGACCCTGAGGTAGTAAATTGTTGATGAAATTACTTTACTTACAAATGTTATTTCAAGCATTCGGAGCGGAGGGATGCTGCCCTCTCTCACATCTCGTGAGTTCAGTCGAGCTTGTAAACGTTCACAATCGGTGATCGGTGATCGGTGGTCGGTGGTGGGTTGGTGGGTTGGTGGGTTGGTGGGTTGCGAGGATGACCATGGGTCACGTTTACATCGGCATGCAGTACTAATCAGATCTTACTTATCACATTTGGAATTTAAAATAATAAAATTTTAAATGTTATATTGCTTATTTAATTGATAGAAGGGCATAAATTTGCACAATTTCGTCATCATTACACCCAAACAGATGTATTTTTGAACGATAGTAAACGCAAATTAATATTTTCTTTAAATTTGTTGAACAATGTACCTAATTAATCATCACCATATTTTGTTTAAAAATCAAATTCAGGATATTTGATTTACTATTAAGTACCTAATATAAATTACTTACCTTATATAGTTATCTCGATAAAATAAAAAGCTTAACAATATAAAAAAAGAATTAACATTCTTTATGACGACATCAACAAAACAATTATTCGATGCTATTTATTTTATGAATTTTATAAACTAAGTTTTGTAACATTTATTGACGTCACTTTTTTAAATCGTCAATGGTTTATTCCAACAACAAAGCGTAGTAAATAGTTTCATGAATAAAATGTCACGGTGGATCTATGAGTATGTTGCGAGCTTGTATAATTCCAGAAAAAACATACACTGCGAGGGATGCAAACGGATTGCAATAAAAAAGATACCTATACAACTGTCGTTTTTTACAAATTCGAGAATACGCCGTCGCATTGCGCGCGCAGCTTTGACTCGTTTGTGTGATTTTATCCTTTTTGATGAGCAAAAACTCGCAGAGATAGTGATGACGTTTCAATCAGGGAGATTTTTTGTTGTCCGATCCATTGTGAAGCGACGGTGGCGGGGACGTATCGCCGGGGGGGGGGTGCGGGGCGGGAGGTAGTGATGCAAATCTCTGACATCCGCGACGAGCAGCCTCGCGACCGAGATTATCCGCGCACAGGTACCGCTCCCACGATCGACTTAAAACACCTAAAAAATAACGAAGACTCTATTATAATACAGTTCATACCCTCGATGTACATAGATTTAATAATGTTTCGGATTAATAATATTTTTTTTTATCTGCCTGTCGATGTTTTTTGATGTTCATGGACGAAAGGTATTGATAGATGGATTAAATATATGCGCTGCGTTGAAGGGCAGAGAGGGGGGTGGGGGTAATGAATTCGTACAGCTTCGGATTAATAAACTTCGGGGATTAATTAACTAATCTGATTATGTCTCGTCGCGCCTCGTCCGCGCTAACCGCTGAGTAACCGGTGTTAAGTTACACTAACATCGATACACTTTAAAATGTTGATATTTTAACTAGTTCGCCCTAATTATTCAATGGAATGTAGATCAACACAGAATTAATAATGTTTGGTACTATATACTCTACCTATAAAAATTTACTCTCTAAAACAGTACCGTAATGAATTATCAGTTGATTCGCAAACTTACTGTATTGTTTTTATTCGTTTCAGAAGAGTCCGGCGAACTAATCAAATCTCCTTCCCCACCACCCAGTCACGGTGAGCGAGTCCGACTCGCACTTGACCGTTTTTTTTTACATAGTTTTTAAATTGGACTTTTTAAATTATTTGAAACTTTTAATATAAATAAAATTTCGGGAAAAGACCTTTTTTAAAAACTTAACTAAAAACCTGTAATCCTTCGTTTCTAGCTTTAGTCAATAACATATGTTCAGATGAATGGAATGTACAATTTGTCTTGTAAAAAAAGAGGTTCAAGGAAAGGGTTGTATTGTGGGACGACATAATAAAGAGTTGCGAAATCTGCTCGCCGGGCGCAGGTGCAGGTGTCGCACTCGCGCGCCACGCGGCGCGGCCCGGCGGCGGGGACTGTTCACTACTTCACCAGGAATCACTTTCCACTGAGAAGAGGGTCGGGAAAGGGGTGAACCGTCGTCATGCCGTCGTGCTGCGTGCTGCGTGCTGCCGCAGCAGACGCGTGCGACGCGCGTGCAGCTTTTGTATCTACGCACGTTCCGTCGTAAGATTTAAAACGCAATTGTCTGCGTAGTTACCTGACTAAGTTAAAGGTGGATCTAAGTAACTTTCGTTGTTAACCCTTAATGTTGCTTTCAATTTGTAGCAATCTTTATCGTTTAATAGCGAGCATCTTTACAATGATAGAAAAGGGCGTAACTTTGGAATGTACTTAATAAATAAATAAGAGTGTAGGTACTCACCGTGACTGGGTGGTGGGGAAGGAGATTTGATTAGTTCGCCGGACTCTTCTGAAACGAATAAAAACAATACAGTAAGTTTGCGAATCAACTGATAATTCATTACGGTACTGTTTTAGAGAGTAAATTTTTATAGGTAGAGTATATAGTACCAAACATTATTAATTCTGTGTTGATCTACATTCCATTGAATAATTAGGGCGAACTAGTTAAAATATCAACATTTTAAAGTGTATCGATGTTAGTGTAACTTAACACCGGTTACTCAGCGGTTAGCGCGGACGAGGCGCGACGAGACATAATCAGATTAGTTAATTAATCCCCGAAGTTTATTAATCCGAAGCTGTACGAATTCATTACCCCCACCCCCTCTCTGCCCTTCAACGCAGCGCATATATTTAATCCATCTATCAATACCTTTCGTCCATGAACATCAAAAAACATCGACAGGCAGATAAAAAAAAATATTATTAATCCGAAACATTATTAAATCTATGTACATCGAGGGTATGAACTGTATTATAATAGAGTCTTCGTTATTTTTTAGGTGTTTTAAGTCGATCGTGGGAGCGGTACCTGTGCGCGGATAATCTCGGTCGCGAGGCTGCTCGTCGCGGATGTCAGAGATTTGCATCACTACCTCCCGCCCCGCACCCCCCCCGGCGATACGTCCCCGCCACCGTCGCTTCACAATGGATCGGACAACAAAAAATCTCCCTGATTGAAACGTCATCACTATCTCTGCGAGTTTTTGCTCATCAAAAAGGATAAAATCACACAAACGAGTCAAAGCTGCGCGCGCAATGCGACGGCGTATTCTCGAATTTGTAAAAAACGACAGTTGTATAGGTATCTTTTTTATTGCAATCCGTTTGCATCCCTCGCAGTGTATGTTTTTTCTGGAATTATACAAGCTCGCAACATACTCATAGATCCACCGTGACATTTTATTCATGAAACTATTTACTACGCTTTGTTGTTGGAATAAACCATTGACGATTTAAAAAAGTGACGTCAATAAATGTTACAAAACTTAGTTTATAAAATTCATAAAATAAATAGCATCGAATAATTGTTTTGTTGATGTCGTCATAAAGAATGTTAATTCTTTTTTTATATTGTTAAGCTTTTTATTTTATCGAGATAACTATATAAGGTAAGTAATTTATATTAGGTACTTAATAGTAAATCAAATATCCTGAATTTGATTTTTAAACAAAATATGGTGATGATTAATTAGGTACATTGTTCAACAAATTTAAAGAAAATTATTAATTTGCGTTTACTATCGTTCAAAAATACATCTGTTTGGGTGTAATGATGACGAAATTGTGCAAATTTATGCCCTTCTATCAATTAAATAAGCAATATAACATTTAAAATTTTATTATTTTAAATTCCAAATGTGATAAGTAAGATCTGATTAGTACTGCATGCCGATGTAAACGTGACCCATGGTCATCCTCGCAACCCACCAACCCACCAACCCACCAACCCACCACCGACCACCGATCACCGATCACCGATTGTGAACGTTTACAAGCTCGACTGAACTCACGAGATGTGAGAGAGGGCAGCATCCCTCCGCTCCGAATGCTTGAAATAACATTTGTAAGTAAAGTAATTTCATCAACAATTTACTACCTCAGGGTCGCCGCAGAGTATCTAATTTTGATTACTTAAAAAAGTTATATTTACTTATTCTTTGATTTGAACTGGTCCTTTTTATCAATCATCATCTTCCTAGCCTTTTCCCGTATTTCACGGGGTCGGCTACATAATCTACTAAACGAGGACAATGATTTTTACACGGAGCGACTGCTATCTGACCTCCGCAACCCAGAAGGGAAACCAGACCAGACCCAATTCTAGATTAGGTTACACACAACCTTTGAATTTCTTCGTAGGTGTGTGCAGGTTTCCTTACGATGTTTTCCTTCACCGTAAAAGCGCCGAATAAACGTACATATGAAACTCGAAAACCGAAAAACACATTGGTACGTGGTGGGATTCGAACAACGACCTCCTGCACAGAAGGCCGCGGCCCTATCCATTACACCATCCGAGGACCTTTTTATCAATAAACGAACATATAAAACAATCGTGTAAAATACAATGAAAACTTTCATATTTGGTTTCGATAATAGAACCTATGATAGAACTTGATAAGAAATTAATGATTTCGTAGCAAAGTGCTACGCAGCGCTACGAAGCGAGGCGCGTACGCATTGCATGTAGCACTTAGATAGGGAAATTCAAAATATTGTTTATACAAATATATACGGCACTGATGTATTACTATTTACAAAGATTTCAAATTATTACCATTCCTATAGTTATTTAAAAATTAGTAAAATTAATTATAAACGTGAAAGTATGGTGGATTGCGTTGACTTACGGTAGGAGCCGAGGTAGGTGCGTGTGTGTTGCGCTGCGGCGCGCACGCAGGCCGAGAGCACCATGTTGCTGCGATACCGGCGCAGTAGTACTACTCGCTGGGAGCGATGCGGTGTATGTAGCAAGTGTAGCGGCACAGCGCAACTGCGGGCGAGGCACAAGCGCGTGGCGCGACGCGCGGGAACTGACTGCCGCGCACGCACTACACTACCCTTCCCACCCCGCAACCGTCGAATTAAAAATTGGGACTTTTTTGTACGAATCCGTTTCTTTTCCGCCCTTAGTGACTTTTTTTTCGCGGGTCTCGCTATTATTTCGATTACCTGAGATGCTTTTTTTCGCTTTCGCTGAACGCATCAAGCGCGATGTGCGTTTAAAAGCTGTTTAATTTTTTTAGGAAAGGGGAGCGACGGGTTCGGCTAACCGATGCGCGAATTCCGATATCGGGTTTGATTGAAAAAAGTTCGGGTCGGAGCCTCCGCCGACCGTTGGAGCTCGCTCGAATAACGATAACAGGCTGACAGCATTCTACTTGAGTTGCCGCGCTCATGGGGGTAACAAAACATGCCTCGAATCAACAAGAACAAATATAACGCAGTGAAACACTGTGTAAACAATGGCTGACATCCCGAACGGAAGTTCACTCTTTGTACCTATTATTTGAATTTATACTTAATTCCAGATATTCGATTCGAGAATCAAGAGGAATTTCCTGTAATTCTGACTCTGAGCGCATTGCTTGTAGTCATCATCAGCCACATCAGTCCACTGCTTGCAGAGCACTGAAATATTGAAATTTCAGAATCACGCTAATGAGTTCATTCGAGCTTTCTCTTGAATAGTTGATATGTAAGTATTATAACTTGTTTTATCAATTCACAACGTTGTCTGAGTTTTAACGATTTCGTAAAGCTGAACGGTCTCGAGGCTGCGGCGACGGCGACGTCTCGCTGCGGCTGATGCTGATGAGGTGTACACAGTCAAGCAGCTCTCAACCAGACCACTCTTTGTGATGGTAATGCACCCGATGAAAGTGTAATGCCACCCACCGGTCACTACCCGCCGGCCTCATGCATTGCTATCAGGGAATTCATTTACGTAATGTGAGCGTTGTTTGCTTAGGCGCCGTATATTGCTACTTTGAATAAGAGATTCGCCATCCGGAGCGGGTCGCAAGGAAGCGGCCCTTTAAAGCTGAATAAAAACACTTGTTTATGCAAACGAGGTTCACATTTGATGAATGTTAACAGCCGGGCGCCGGGCGCCGGGCGCGAAGCTGAGGGATCTCCACTCGTGCGAATGAGCCTCCTTGTATTAGCTTTGGGTCACGCGGTCGGACAATTTTATTTCGTGAATAATTCTCCTCTTTGTTGGCGAGCTATTGAAAGGGTTGGAAATTTTATTAGTTTCAGATTTTATTCTTATCGCTTATGATTTTTATCGTTGTGCTGAAATTTTTGTCATCGTAACTTGATTTAATTTTCTTGTCATTTTTCATTGAAGTTAGTTTTTTGAATATAATTAGATTATTATTTTGAACGGGATATAACCACGATTATAAAATATTGTTACCTCGATATTTTGGAGTCATTGCCATAGTCTACTCGTAAACATGGAGTTTGAAACAACTCCGAAATATCGACGTAACAATATTTTATAATCGTGGTTATGCTCCCGTTCAAAATAATAATCTAATTATAATGAACAACCGCGAAAATCTCACAACTTGTATTTTTGAATATTTATTTAATCGTATGGCGTAGTATACGTTGTAGGCAATTAATTATAGATCTACATCCAGGCCACGCAGCCAGTCAACAGCATCCGGTGTTAAGTTATAATTATATTTTGAATATGTTTGAATAAGTATGAAAAAAAAAAATTGTGTGCGTATGAAATTAATTTTTGGAATAAATCAAACAAACTAAATATAGCAGTAAAATTTTGAGTCGTACCTTGATGTAGAGGTAGGATAGTCAGACACTTTTGAAAAATCATACTCAAATACTCGTATATTATGAATTTAAGATAAAATTAGAACAGTGGAAAACTAGTTATCAGTGTGCCATAAGTAGACATCGGATTATATGCATTTGCATGTTTGCATATGCAAATGCATAAAAAGCTATTTTAAGGCGTTATTGCATATTTTGGTATATTTTGATTATAAGTGCTTATTTTAGTAGTTAAATGCGTAATATATACTCAGGAATAGAGGAGAGCCGCTGACAGTGACTTGCTGCGCATTCGTCTTTCAGAAATTTAGGTACATTGATGCAAAGCCATAATAAAATCTGAATCCACTAACCTTGCTCTATACAAGTCCCTGCAAATATTCGAAAGAAATATTGTACTGAATAAGACCCTGCCCGTTCACTGTCAAAAACAGGCCTTAGCAATAAAGCCGCACTTTGTTAAAATATTGCCAAGAATAACGGAAATTCTAGTAATTATTACCATTTTAATTGTGCATATTTTGCTCTTTTTAGTGCACATTTTGCCCTTTATTAGTGCATATTTTCGCATTTTAATAGTGCATAAATAATCCGATGTCTAGCCATATGTTAGCATTTGACGGTGGGCAGCGGGACGTGGGATGTGGGACATAGATCAGCCGGTCCCACGGGGCCGGGCGCGGACCGAGCGCGGGCAGGGTCGGGCCGGGCGCGAGCCGAGTCGGACGAGAGATTAACGATACCGTCACTTACACTTGTTTTCATATTCACTTTGCACTTACTACCCCCTTGAGGAGACACACGTGTTCACGACTTGAATATCCACAAACAGATACAAAACTTTATGTAGTAGGTAACAAAACATACCTATTGTTCGATTATGTAGACATAAAAATAGTCGTCTTTTTGTGAAGAGCGTTCAACTTACTACTCTGTCAAGAAAGTACCAGGAAAAGATCAATAATACACAACATTCCTACTTGTTATTCATCCAATTTTATTTTAACACCTTCAAAGTATGCTCCTTCAGAAACGATACTCTTACGCCAATGAATAATCCAATCATCAAAGCATTTTTTAAATGCTGTTTCCGGAATTGAGTTGAGTTCTCGCCGCAAATTCTTCTTTATGTCATCTACCGACTAAATACGGGTGCCACGAAGTGGTAATTTGAGTTTAGGAAAAAGAAAGAAGTCGGCTGGAGCCATATCTGGTAAATGTGGTGGTTGCTCGATGGTACTAGTTGTTGATTGTTTGATCAAAAATTCGTTCACAATGATGGCCTTGTGCGAAGGCGCATTCAGGTCTTTTGGGACTAGCCGAGCAGAAACATGTTTCATACCCAAGTGATTATTTAAAATGTTACGAATCGACTCGTGTCGTGAGACACAGAAAATTCGGCGTCTATCTCTCTTAAAGTTGATTGAGGATTTTCAGTCTCTATTTTCTTCACTTTTGCAATGTTAACTTCAGTCAGACGTTGATGAGAGCGAGGCAAATCTTTCATCACATCTCGACCGCTTTTAAACGCTTTTTACCACTTATAAGCACGTGTTTTTTATAAAGTCGATTCACCGTAAGCCTTCTGTAACATTTTCAGTGACTCCGAACACGAAATGCCATTAGCGATGCACTTTTTGTTCGATGCTTTTGTCCATTAGGAAATTTGCAATATACACTAGATATGATATAAAGAAAAACAGCACTGTATTTAATATAAATAACAGATGCAACTCAAACTCCGCACCAAAATGGAAAACAGGTTGTGCAACAACAAAAACATCTAAAATTTGAATTTGGAACCATAAACAAATCATCCATTCCCGATACTTTCTTGACAGAATGTATAACCAGAGGGTATCGAAAGATAGTTTAGTCGAGTAGACGTGAACGATGTTACATTACATTTCAAAGACAGCCTACAAACTGCCTGTCTTTGGAGCAATGCATATAAAATTGGGATCAGTTTTAAAACAGTTTAAAAGGTCCGAGTTGTATTTAAAATGTGTGGCTTCGATTTATTTGTCTAGATGAGTTCGTTAGTATGCGTATCGCGAGTCCAATTGATCTGCGTGCGGTGCGCGGCGAGAGGCGAGTAGGAGGTGCGGGGTGCGGGGAGCGGGGAGTGCAGCGGCCATTTTGGATTAGCTCTGTATTTGCATTTTCAATCGAAAGGGTTGCAGTTGCAGTTTGCAGCGCGGCGGCGGCGATAATCCCGTTAACAGCACATAGCGCGTCACGAGCATAGAGCACAGGGCACGGGGCAAAGGGTGAGGGTCGCCGCATCACAATAATAATTTAAATTTTAAAACCCCATTTACATAAGCCTTTAAAATAAACTAACCAGAGTAACCGGAGCTAAAGCAAGAGTTCGAACAATGTTAGGGACTGTTTGCAAAAAATATCTTGGTAGCGTTCTGCAAAAAATATTACCTACATACAAAAAAATGGGTAGTTTTATTAATGTGTAGGTAACAATGCAATTATTGATGGGTCCTGTTTTAGTTACAATTTAGCAAATTATTGATGGGTTTTGTCTCATGTTAGTGATAATTCTGCATATTTTATTGAGTTTTTGTTTTAATGACAATAAAATTCTGCAAATTAAGTATAGACGGGTCGTGTCATATATAAGTAACAATACTGAGTATTATATTGATGGATCTTGTTTTATTAAAATTTTGTAAATTATTGACGGGTCTTGTTTTAGTGAAAATTCTGCATAATTCAAAACGTGCATAGATTTTGTGATGAGATAACGATCAATGTTATTCTGTTGTTCTTCATTGACAAGATGAGGCTTGCAAAAAAAATATCTTAATTTTAGATTAGATCTTGTTAAAATTACTAAGTTAAAAGAAAAATACAGCAAGTTTTACCAATAATACAAAATGAATGATTCAATAATTTATGTGAAATGTTATGTTTTAGATCATTGCTTTTGTTCTTTTTGAAAATCAATGTAAAATTTACATATCCCAGGCAGGTAAGTATGTGCTGGGATAGGTATATCTACCGGAGGGGCGTGTATGTAGATGACATGTAAATGCGGCGCGGGGATTGGCCGCGCTCCGGGCTCCGGGCGCCGCCGGTATGGAAATGCGACGCTAAAAAACATGCCGCGCGTGCGGAAGGGTTGAGATTGCGCCACTCGGCTCGCACACCCGTCACCGCGCGGCGCGGGGGGGTAGCGGGGCAGGAGGGGAGATGTCATTACACACATGATGTATGGCTCGTGGCCCTAACGATCAGCTCCCGATAATGGTATATTTAATAATAAATTTAATATGAACGCAATTTGAGATTACCCACACGGTGTAATTTTTTCTTAAATGAGTTATTAAATATTTAATATCTAGCGATCTTCAGTTTGATTAATCGATTGCGTGAAATAAATCTATGCTTCAATCAATGACATCAAGAAACGATTGACCGACTACATATCATAATGCTGTCTTTCATCAATACATACTTATACCTTCGTAAGTAGGTAGGTAGTAACAACTCCAAAATATTTACGACTGGTAGGAATAGGTAGGTTATTTTTTGTAATAAAAATGTTTAATTGTAGCAATGACATAAGGCCTATCACGTTAAAGATCCTCATTGTTTAAAATTGGTTATAATCTAATTTGCCTCATCCCAACATATCTAAGCTTTATTGTTAATTTTTCGTTACAGATAAAGCTATGAGTAGCCCTGTGGAATGAAGATAAGAATGTTTTATACTAGGTACCCAATTTATTGCGAACTGTAATCGAAGATTAGCATCTCTTAAAGGAGAAAGAGCATTGCTACAATCTGGACGAGGGTGAACGGTGAGTGGAGTGAAGTGGGCACTGGGTAGGCGAAGGCGCATTAGAAATGATGTCGTTAATCTCGGGGCGCGCGGTGTAAACACAGTCGACAACACAAACAGCAATAGCAGAGCAGTCGACAAACATAAGCGCTTGTTTGCCGACCCGCCGACCCGCCGACCCGCACTGTCGCCCCCGTCGCCCCGTATTGACCCCGTCGCCCCGTGTGTCCCCCGGGCCGGACACCGGGGGCGCTTGCTGCGGGGGCGGCACACGGCATCTGCACAATATCCAGAACCAGAACAAACAGCGTCCAAATTAAACGCTCCTACAGTTCGATGAGAGACTCATGCAACAAATATGAGCATCCAAATTACAACGGTGGAAATTGAATATTCTATGAAATATACTATACCTAACAATTCGGTATTATTAAAAATAATATTATAAAACACATAACTACTCACTTTATTTTAAGATAAGATTGATATACTGACTGAACTGCGGCTTTCATATTTTACGAGAATACTGTCAATACGTAACGTGACGTGATGCATACTCTTGTCAAAATTGGAATAATAAAAGAAAATTGAAGACTTGGCTAAATGCCTTAATGATAATATACTGAAGACTTGGCTTATGCCTTAAAAATTAACAAATTCAAGATGATTTGAAAAATCAGACGAGGCTGTATGGCTCTGTTCCTTTGCCTATCCTATAATGGATGAATGAAAAAAAAAAAAAATGGAATAGGCCGTAAACTTTATCAACCCAACGATAATGTTAATGATAAAAATAAAGCTTTTGTCTCTCTTTTCTCATCATCATCTTACTAGCCTTTTTCCCGTATATCTCGGGGTCGGCTACCTAATCTAGATGATTGAACGAGGGTACTGGTTTTTACACAGAGCGACTGTATTTTGACCTCCGCAACCCAGAAGGGAAACCAGACCCAATCCTAGATTAGGTTACACACAACCTTTGAATTTCTTCGTAGGTGTGTGCAGGTTTCCTCACGATGTTTTCCTTCACCGTAAAAGCGCCGAATTAACGTACATATGAAATTCGAAAACCGAAAAAAATACATTGGTACGTGGTGGGATTCAAAACACGACCACCTGCACAGAAGGCCGCGGCCCTATCTGCTACACCATCCGGGCTTGTCCAACACCATCCGGGCTTGTCTATTGTCTCTCTTTTCTATGATTCTAATAACTTTTATAATAATATACTCGTATTTCATAAAACTATCTTTGATTTAAATATTTATGATTCAAAGGGCTTTTATTAAAATATATTGGACCCAAATGTCTTTGGTTTTGAAATTCATTCTAGTAATAATACGAATAAAATATTTTTCTTTCAGTTTCTTTTGTTTTAAACTCTGATTATGAATGATTCCCCGCAGTAAAAAGTAGTCTATGTCCGTCTTCAGGATAACGTCTATCGTCTTAGAAAATTTAATTGAAATCCGTTCAATCGATGGGACGTGAAAGAGCAACAAACAAACGAAGTTTTCACATTTGTAATATACTCGTACCTCTAAGTAGGTATGGATGTTGCCATCATTGATCATAGTATCAGACTGCTGTAGGTATGAGGTTACCTAAGTTCGGAGTGAAAGTGAAGCATGCACGACGTGATTTTGTGGAGGCTACTCTATTCTTTGCACGGCGGCGGAGCGGACGGCTGTGAGAGTGAAATCAGAGCTGCGAAAGTGACGCTGCATGATGCAGGTTCGATGCTGTGCAGCTGCCGGTGTGGGGTGGAGCGGGGCGCGACGCGGGTGGGAGGGGGTGGCACGCGCCCGCGCAACCCTTTCGCACGTCACTCCGCATGAATGAATGCAGCAGCCGGGCGGGGGTGGGTGCGCGGGGACCGGGGTATGATACGCATTTAGCAATTTATTCCGCAGCCGAATAAACGTTATAAATTGCTTTAATCACGTTTAACGACCGGCGGCGGGCGTCTCGGATCTAAGTATTATGTTTATGGGACAGTGCGGCCACGGTCAGGGCCCGATTTAGCTATTTAGCCGCTCCGGGCAAAGATCATTTTCGCCGCCCTTTACATGCACAAGATCCAGTGCCGTAAGTAGCCTTTCTGCGCCCTGTGCGAGCTTCTATTACTGCACCCTTTTTGTTTTTACTAGATATAAGAGGTACCTTAGAGCAATGCTATGTGTACAGAAAAGATCCAAATTAAATATTTCCGGGGCCTATAGGCGACTGAAATTTTTGGGACCCATTACCAACAATCGCAGAATCAATACAGCGACATTTAACTAAATAAAGCCGAATCAAAACGTTACGCGAGTGAAGCGAGCGGGTCGTCGGAATACATAAAATTGTGAAGGAATACCTACGTTTCGCGAGCGGAGCGAGCGCGACAATTCACGAAAGTTAAGTCAATTCGTTATGCGAGCGAAGCCTGCGCGAAAAAACCACGAAAGTTTAATGAATACTCCACGCGAGCGAAGCGGACTCGACATTTCACGAAAAAATGTAATAAATGTCACCTTATAACCTTAAATAACGCATGAGAAGATGATACTGGCCTGGAGGTACAGTAGGCTGCAAAATTGCATACCTAGGGCCACCGCAAACGATTGAAGTTTTTACAAAAGTGTGTAATTATTTTAATATAATTGTCTCAGAATATTGTAGTATACTAGTTAAGACACATCCGAATCTTTAATAAATATTTCAATAGCTACATAGATTTCCAAGAAAACTTTAATCGTTTGAGGTGGTACTAGGTATGCACTTCTGCAGCCTACTGTACGTATGTATTGGAATCGAGCACTGTTCTATTGAAATCATAGCCCTCTAGTTCCTAGGAATAAGTCAATTTTGCCCGCCCCTAATTTTTTGCCGCTCTGGGCAAATGCCCGGCTCGCCCCCCCTTAGATCGGGCCCTGGCCACGGTTGGTCCCGACTGCCTACTCCCGACTGCCGGCGATTGGCGTTTGATGTCAGTTCAAAGGCGGTGGTCGTGTGTCGCTGGCATGGCCGCATCGCCGCTAGCTGCTCATCAATTCGGCAAGTTTAAGGTTCCTATAACAGGCACACCCTCAACAAGATGATCCCCTCCGTGCACAAAATTAAAAAAAAAAAAATAAGTATCTACAGCTATGTTCGATTCTTTCACAGTCTGTAGTCAAGTCAATAATTAAATTACCAGAGATTTAAGGCCAGTTTTTATGGCGGGGTTTAGTTGTTATTAAGTATTTATTTCAATACATTATCCATTGGTTTTTACCCCTTTCGTATCTTTATCAATATTATGTAAAGTACATACATATTTGTAGATGTAAATATTCTGTAAATAATTATGCTAATTACTTAATTATTGTTGTTTGTGACAAATGCGAAATTATAAATAGATTCACGCTAAACATGGTCAATTATTACCGAGTAGCGACGATCAACGCACACTCTTGTTCTTTCTGTTGTATTTTTTGTCGAGTTTGAGTCGACAAACCAATACGCGAAGCGATCAACCCAATACACCCTGATGTTAGATTTTTTTTAACCGCCTAATAGGTGGCCTAGAAGACTAGACCACAGAGATAAGATAAGATAAAAATGCTTTATTGCTCATAAGAAAATAAATCATACCTACAACACGATAGATAGGTAACAGCATTAAAGACAAATTATAACATAATAATAAGATAATTTAATACTTACTTGGCAAACTTAATAATGTAGAGATTTTAACCATTACAAAAATTGTTATTTAAAGTGATTTTCAAACACTGTTATTGCAATAATGTACATGAATTTAATTAATCCGATCACAATTCTAACTGGTATTCTTGAATTAATTAAAGATTTTTGAAAAACTTTCACTAATTGTGACCTAGAGCAGCTCTTAATTTGTTATCTACCTGTCTTAAATATTGAATAACTTATTGAGATAATTACTATTATGGTTTTACGAGTATTTAATTTAATTATTATTTAAAATACAAAATGGTAAAATTTACATGACTATTATACATATCCTTGCGACTTTTTTAAATTTCCTTACGCCATCATTGTTGATTGAGATACGCTCGCAAAACGTAAAAAATACTTTCTAAGGAAGAATAGCTGATATAACATTTCATCTTCATATAAAAATATTAAATTTGTAATTTTTCTCGTTCAAAATGCGTTTAATTAGGTTGAGATCAAGAATCACATTACCAAATATTCGGTGTCTTTACCGAATATTCGTTGTTTTTACTGATTATCCGGCCGAATACGAATATTCGGTATGCCGAATACCGAATATAAAACGAATATTCGGCCCATCCCTAAAAAATAGTCAAACATTACAATGTAAACGTTTACAACCGTCATCTCGGCGACTACATATTATAGATCACGGCACGTGCGGGGTGCGGGGCTGCGAGTAGGGGGGCGAGGTGCGCGCGCGCAACGCAACCCTTCGCGCGCATTGTTATGTTACCGGCGGCGCGCACCCTTCCGTTGTTAGTCGACGTCGCGCGGACAGAACGGAACAGATTGCGTCGTTTTTTTCTGGCTTTCCTTGCGACTTCGGCGGCAGGTCGAGCGCGGGGCGGAAGGCGGCTGCGCGACGGCGGCGGGAGGCGACACCGAGACGGCAGCTCGTTTGCATACCGCCCTCGGGAGGGCGGGTCCGCACGCTGCACTCACACACACCTGTCACATAACTGAACCACCTACCCACGTAGAAAAACGCTAAACCAAGATCAATTCCAGAAATTGCTTAAAATGCAAAGTACATTCAGGTTCCTTGTTCAAAATCAACGTTGTCCAAAAAAACAAAAGTTTCCTTGTCTTGTCTGATGTCTGTTTTTTTTGTACTTACTATACCCATATTACTTAGTTAAATTAATAATCTCCGTTTGAATTTTATAAAATTATGGTATGTCAAATTTTACTAGATTTTACAATATGTATAACGATACCCATTTAAAAACGACAAAAGTTTTTTTTTTTTTTTAAGAAGTCGTTGTGGGCTAAGTCAGCCCAACAATAACTTCTAAAAAGACAACATAGGTAACTTATTAAAACCGTATCCACCATTATTTCAGATGGAGTGTGTAGATAGTGACACATCAAAGTACCTATCAAAGCCCAAATTCCCACTGTTGACTTTTAAAATATGCCCGGGAAGAAAAGCAGCTGGTATATTCTATGTTTTTTCTATCGTGTGAGAATGATAATAAAATACTGGATTCTTCATTTCTAAACAAAAGAGTTTTAGATGTTGCATTAATGCAGTGAGTCTCTACTCTACATTATTCAGAAAAAATCCATTTTCTTTATTCTTTCTTTCTTATTTATATAAACACACAGTAAGTACTACCAAAGACTATAAAATATCAGCCTCAGCTACCGACGTATACTATGGAAAATACATACATAGGTAATAAGCAAAAACAAAATTACTTAATTGGTTTTTAATTTCGAGCTATGGCTATCAATAAAGTGTTTAATTACAAAATTGACATCATTAAGTATGTATTAATCGATATCTCTGACCTGAGATTTTATTTTAGATAAATACATAATTTGAATAGGTACATAAGTAGTTAAGTTTGAAAAAGCCCGGAATCATTCTGCCTGCATACGCTCATTGCTCTTACACGCTCTGGGGTTTATAAGAACTCTACTTCCGGAAATGATTCGTTGCTGTTTTCTCAGCAAGTAAATTAAGGTGTCATCACATCATTCAGTTAAAAGTTGGTCGTTACAAAGTAGTTTATTAAGTATCCCTTTGGGCATCATCTATAATAAAAGTAATCGTACTTTTATCCGGAAATGTAGAGTATGTACTTATAAACTTTCACAGCATGTATATTATTTAATCAACACATTTTAAAGAGTAGGATCTTGTAGTCGTAGAAAGTTCATGACATTTTTTTTCGTTATTGTAACATGGAATGTTCGAGACAGTTAATTCCGCCCTTGTTTGATTTTTAACCGTTTCTTCATAATGTCTTATTATTAATAAGAGTTAGGTAGGTGAGTAGAGCATCGAGCGCTGCGGCTGCGCAGTCGGCGCCGCGTGATTACTGTTTGTGTGCAATCACGAAAGCAGCTGAATCCAGCATTTTTTTGTAAAAAACCGTTATTTTAGACATAAATCTCACCCTTCCGAGTTTGAAATTTCAATATCCCCATCGAACAATGCATTCGCGCCGCGTTTTTTAGGAAGTTTGGTTTTTTAAAATGTGGGGTAATGCACTTTTTATTGCAAAAATCCTGCGGATCTCGGAGACGCGGTCGTTATTCGTTCCCACGGCGGGAAATGGGTCACGCATTGTTCCGCTCCTTCGTTTTTGTGCTAAAAAAGAGATTTCTGCGCCACGGCGACCTGTCGCCCCCCCCGCCCCGCACCTCGCACCCCGCACAACCCCTCAAGCCCCTCTGACACACTTTTTTAGGGTAAAAAATGTAAAAATTACGACGCAGCTTGCGACAAAGTTTTCTCAGGAGTTGCGAGCAATTTTTTTCGCGATAAATGTAATAGTGGCGTGTAGAACAGGAGGCTCGAGGCGAGAAGGGTTGCGAGACATCTGTCGCACACCACCGAGCAGACTTCAAATAAATTTTAACGGCGCCTCCGGCGAGGGCCCGAGAGGGGCGATAGAATGATTAGGCAAACACAACGCGCTCCTCAGTGCCGTCCCGCCGTCCGTCCCGCTGCTGGCCGCCGCGCCGCCTGCCGCCGCCGGGCGGGAGCGGGAGCGGGGCGGAGCGGTCAGCGCCGAGATTACCTCCATTTTAACGCGTGAAAGATTTCAAAGGCGACCCCGGCCACTCCACAAATAATCCATCAACATCTCGTCGCAAGGCCCTCTAAAAGACCACTCGGGGCGGGGTGCGGGGCGCGAGGGCGGGAGGGCGCAAATTCGATTCCTTCGTAGATTGGAGTGCATATTCAGCTAACGAGGTTTGCGCCCCGCACTCCGCACCCTGCGTCCGCATTGCGCGAGTCCCACACTTCTCCACTTTGTTCACCACTTTCCTAAAGAAGTCCAACAACTCTTTACAAACCAAGTAGGTAAGTACCTACCTACCTAAGTAGCTAGGGACCTACACGTCTTGTAAGCGCAGAACATAGAAAGAGGTAATTTTTCGATGCCCTTCCCTATTTATTTACGTGATTTGCTCAGTAATTTGAAGACTTAAAAGACTGCCTTTATTCCGTACGTTTTTCACTTTTTTATTTTTATTTTATTGTTTATTTATTATAAATGTTTACAATTATTCTTTAAAAGCTTATCTTAAGGACAAAGCTAGATGATCCTTATACCCAAAGGTTGCCTGGTAGAAATTTCTGCTTTAGCAATAAGGCCGCCTATATTGTGCTGTTTTGTTCCTTACTTTTCTGTTGTATGTGTTTGTGTTCAATGGTAAAATAAGTAAATAAAGAGTCGTCATCTCGCACGGTACGTTAATTGCCGTGCGAGTTTATTGCCGTGCAAGTTGACGAACTACTCTACATTTTAATACTTTTATTGTATATTTACGTAGATTTTAAGATTCTTGTTTTACAATAATAAAGTTGAAAGTAAGTTGTCTCTAAAAAGTGTTCAATTAAAAAAAATACTATTAAGTATGTATGCTAATTATTACTGTGTCATATTAGAATTGCGCCCTTTTTACATCTTTTCTGCTTCCATATTACTGTCCATATTTGAGTGTAAGACTGATTACAGTTGGGGTCATTTTTAAAATGCCTATATATAAAGAATACTAGGTACTTTATTCACATTCAGAACAGTGGTAAGTATGTTAAATATAATAGATTGCATGTAGTGTACCTATGTATGCAATCCTGTTAATGTAACGACTGGCCTTTTAATGACCGTCAAGTATTTTATATTTTTAGGTAAGTTCTTTCTTTACTATGTTTCAGCTCTAATATGATCGTTGTTATTTATTGTAGAGAAGAACGTTTCAGTTAAATGTCAATCAAACTACTTACAGTTTTAATTTTATTGAATGCAAATGCTAATTCTGTATGTGTTTAGGCGGTCCGGAGGTTGATCACGTTAAAAGTGATCGGTCAATGAGTCGTTGTTGTGCGTCTGGAGTATGCAGTGCGTGATTTGGTTGCATGCGCCTGCGCGCGGAAGGGCTTCCTGCCTGCGTTCGCGCAGCGTCGAGCCGCGCACAGCACACCTGCGCGCAAGAGCTCATTCATTAGCACTGACGACTTATTATATTCAATCACAGACATCGTTTCCCAAATTCAAAGTATCGCATTACCGGTATCAGAACTTTGATTATGGTATCGGTCTGCGTCTGCGCAACCACTTTTTTTATCTTGGGATCACGAATGATTTACACTAGAGTCAAGGATCAAACTACAACCAAGAACTAACTCATTGCAATAGAATAATGTTCTGGCAAACCTATGCGCCTCATTTGTGATAATAAAAAGAGCCTTAAAAGCTCTACATAGGTATACTTTCTGTAGGTAAACCTATTCCATAATGGATTTGATATAGGCATAATTTAATACGTATAAGTATTAGGATATACTTATGCATATATTATTATTTTGCAATGAGGTGTTTGTTTGCTACGTATGTAACGGGTGCGGTGCGACGGTATCGTCTCGGGCGGTGCGTGCGATAATGAGGCGACAGCGACACCGCGATACCATCACCTTCGCCCATCCCCGATCCCCGGTCCCCCGCCGCCCGCCGCCCGCCGCCCGCCGCTTGCTTGGAACGATGCGCCCTCTGCACAGATCTCTTATCCGCGCCGATTTGCGTTTCTTGTCCGAATGACGATAAACATTTTATTGCGCTTTCAACGAGCCTAATGACCGTAATCCGTTTTATGCATTAATGCTGAGTACCGCGAAAGGCTGCCGGTAAATCGTGCTGGTCCACGTGCCTCCCGCGGTCACCAGCGGGCGGTCGCGGTCGCGGTCGCGGCGGCGCGCTCCCGGTGCTGCTGCTGCTGCTGCGTGCCGGACGGCTGCTTGCCACTTGCCAGGGATTGCTGACTAAATCTACCTACCTAGACAACCTTTTCAATGACATTTATTCATTGCATTTTCTAAACAGAAGAAGTGTGCTTTGCATAGATTCAAAATGGTCGCTGCGTATTAGGTACTTTGTTTGCGGACTTAATAATAGGGAAATTACGTATCACATGGTGTTTTTTCATAGGAATATGTTTGCTCTTGCCCCTTTAGACACAAGGTCAGGGATGACCGTGACAGAGTCGACGATGAAGCGAGCTCACCCAGAAGATGCCTGTCATGGCACTGGCATTCTCACGCACCAAACTTATATTCCATCCCAACCCAAATTCTGTGACAATTTAGAATCAGTGATTTTCGAAACTCGGTCGCTGGAATGTAAGTACCTACTAAGTACAAAGGAGTAGGTCGTCATCGTCATTGTGCAATGATAGTTGGTAGCAGTAGTGAACCACGTGGTGGAAGAAGCAGTGGTCATTGTGCGCGAGCGTCGACCGGCGGGGGTCCGCGGGGGGTGCGGGGTAGGGGGCGCGGGGAGAGGCAGTCACGACGCCGCACGAACGCTCAGCGGCCGAGATTTGAATACTAGATAATTAATATCGCTTTATTAGCGGGAGAAATATCGATTTATGAAGATATTATCCGCTTTGAGCTTGCGCCGCCGCGGATGCCGCGTCAATCAATTTACAGTACAGTACAGCGGGGTCCGGAGAGGAGCTGCTCCGCGAACCGCTCGACAAACAAACACGCCGAAATTAAAATTGCTTCTCAAAAAAATAGAGGTTGCTCAATGTTACCAGCAATTTCTGTAAATAAGATCTAGATATAACTTGATGTAGAGCGTATATCACATGAATGCTGAACCGGGAACACTGGTAGGGATAAATAATGTTTATTAAACATGTAGGTACGGTAATATAAGGTCCAAATGTTTCGAAGTATCGTTATTTCAGTACAGGAAATTATAATCATTTTGTATAAAACTACAAAGTGTATCAGGTTTAAGGAAAAAAACCAGAAACACACGCTAATTTTTTCATTAATTGTTGTAGAGCTACACAGGTTTTGAATACTGTATTATTTGAAACTAACTTCTAGGATATTTATGTACTTACACACATATAGAAAAAAGGTAATTAAATACTTGTTTCAAATTGTACCGGCTGGTGTAAATAAAATTGAATTTTGAAATTTGTAGTAAAGTAGGTTAAAGCATTTTAATCTCATGGTTAAGGCACACCAGACAGAGGAATATTAGGTAAGTATAATAATAAAACGTTTTTTGAGGTATCGTTTTAATAATTTTTTATTTGATTAGTTAACTGTAAAGTAGCGGCCAATAATAACTAAAGCAGCCTGTAAACATTCAAATTGTTCAAAACAAACAAACACCGATCGCGGACAATGCATTGTGCACCCCTCCCTCCCCCCCCACACAGTGCCCCCCCCCCCACTCTCCTCCCGCTGATTATTACCAGCGTGAGTCTGCGTTTGTACACAACTAATATTTTATCTCAATTATCTATTCGGCCCGCGCGTCGATAATAGACTTTTCTAAATCAAGAATGTCTTGTTAGAGCGCGGGCGACAGCAAGGGGGGTGGTAGACATGCGGGTCGCGGGGGACGATGGCAAACTGGACACCGTTTATTCTGCTATGGTTTATTGGATTAAAGACGATCCAATTTGATAAGTTGTTTGGTTGGTGCGCGGGCATTGTTGTGCCTTGAGACAATAGCTGCAGCTGCACGCGCCGACCACTGCCGATGCCGACCGCAACTAGTCATAGTCACCCACCACTACAACTATGGAGGAATGGAGGTAATACACTACATTAATTGTATCTTATTATATTTGTGTCCATTTAAAATACCGTTTGCCAGAAAAGCTCAAATAAGAATAAAAAATACGATGATCTGGCATTCTGAAAAATTATGATCTTATTAGACTGTATTCCATTTGAATCAGGTAAGAATTTAAAAAAAAAAAAAATTTAGCTATAACCCTAACATCAATACAATATCATAATTCTTACTAATTAGGTATGCATTTTATAACGAAAAACAAATAATCATGAATGTAGAGCGCGTTGATGTCTTTTGTAAGTGCAAGGTGGGTACTAATTTGTAGAGGTCTGTAGCTACGAAATACTACGAAAATATTTTGATGGTAGGATGCGTGCAGGCAGCCGCAGGCAGCCGCAGGCAGGCTTTGATTCGGTAGCGGCTTCATTAGTTCGATATGTTATTCACTGGCGGCATGCGGCAGCGTGCGTTATGCCGCTTCGTATCCAAAATTAGTGTGAATAGTATCGAAGGCTTCCGCTTTGTTTACGATCATGTGTCGGTGCGGGGGGTGGCGTGAAGGGGGGGGGGGGGAGTGCGGCGTCACTGCTTTTAATAAGCGGGCGCGGAGCCGCGAGCCGCTGATAGTATAATTACCGGCGTTACGACACAACAGGAAAACATGTAAACAGAGCACGAGCACGAGGCGGCGCGGCGCAGCAGGCGCAGGCGCAGGCGCGGGCGGTGGCGGTGGCTGATTGTTTGCGGGAAACAATGGCAGCATGCGTGCGCGCCGACCACCGGCTATTTGAATACGAGCAAACACCAGTGACGTCACACTCAGCTGACCTTTACTGCGGCTCGTTAGCGTGTCCAGTGCTGCGGACCGCCAGCAAAAGTTAATTCATAGCTAACGAATGAATACATAAGTTGAAATGTCAGCGATCGATATGTCAGCACGTGAGCACCAACATATTGGAATACAGTTTTTAAAGTTACCCCAGAAATTAGAACCAATTTTCTATTAGGACTACTGATTATTTCATAACTAGTTAGAAGACGAAAATTAAATTTCTTCCACGATTCTTTCATTTTGAATAATAAATAAATCTAATCAGACTGCGGTAAGTGGTAAGAATGTTATAAGAAACCAACTCTAGCTGGAACACGGTAAAAGTACAAATAAATATTCAAACGAGTCTCCGGTAGCACCCGATTACTCATTTCTCGTAACGCGGCACAAAAAAGAAAATTACGCGCATTAGTAGTCACAGCCGGATACCGGCGAGCGGCAACACTAAACTTTATTAAAATTAGATGCCTCCGCAGCGGCCGCGGCTGTGAGCAATTTCCCCGAAACGGTAGTGGTTGCGTGCCCAGGCTCACACCGACCGGGCCGGCGACCCGGCGAGCGGCGGGTACCACCGCGCGGCCGACGGTCACTCTCCTATCAAAACCAATTTTTTGCTACCGGACATTATACATAATAATGCACAGTGGGTTTAGTAATTCGGAATGTAGGTTGTCATAATAAGTTCCCACGGCGGGTGGCGGGAGGGCGCCGGCATTAAATCAGATGACCGGCACATCCTCGCCGGCGGCGGCGGCGGCGGCGGCGGCGGGACCGCGCCGATACCCGCCGCCAACAACAAGGCTACCGCACTACGCACCGCACAGGTATCATAATCAAATACACTTGTGTGTGATCACGTCCTTAGAAGCATTTAAGGAGACAGCTGATTACCAAATTAGGTACTAAATTTTAAGGAGGTAATTTTTGTCACACTAAGTAACTTGTTTAAGTATTTTATAGGCACAATATAGGGCTTAATAAATCTAGCAGGTACTTATTTATCATTATGATTGCAACAATAGGAAACTTAAAAGTAAATTCGTAGCTTCTATTAGTTCTAAATGTAGGGTTCTAAAATGTCTTATTCGAATAATGACCAATATCATCAATTATATCTGTGTTGGTATTAATTCGTATACCGTGTGAATAATGAATGTGAGCTGTGTCACACACACAACTCTTTCAAACGGTCCTGTTTTTCTTTAAGGTTTCTTTACATCTCACTTATTATTTCAACAAGAAACCTACCCGTTGCTATGTAAAATCTTTCATTCAAATCACTCGTTGATATGAGCTCGGTGCAGGCTACATTTTTAATTAATTAAGCCTAGAGATTAATTAGCATGACATGTAGAGCGCCACTTCGAGCGGAAACAACAACGCTCTGTAACAATACAACTTCTAATAAGATGTTTTCTATGTACGGGTAGACATCTCGCTGTCTGTATCGCGGATGAACTCGCTGACAGTGAGGCCCCACCCCGCGCTGGGGGCTCATTATCGAGCAACGGATAATTGAAAATGGCGAGCTCATTATAATATTTAGACAATTATTCATCGTAATTACTAATTCCCACTGTACATACATACACGTAACGTCTCCCCTAATTAAAATCGAGTTTTTTCATGTTATTCAAATCTCGGCACTTCGAAATTTACATATTTTTGTGTGCGCAAGGTATGACGAACCCGACTATAAAACTAAAGCTGCAAAATAAACGTATTTTTTATATCGTAGGCACTATACTAACAATAGCTTTGAACGTCACATTTATTCTTGTTAAAACTGCATGTTATTTTAATTTTTTTTTATCATTAGTAGTTGTTTATACGTAATAAAATAGTGCATGCCGTCTCATCACCTATAGTTGGGGTAGCAATTAGCATAAAATTGATTGTATGTATCCTTTATTGTACGTTGTGTTGCTTACTCTGTTGGTGATCAATAAATAAAAATCTAAATCTATAAAAAAATCTAAACGTATAGATTAATATTGTCGTCTGTGTACATTAAAACTAAGAAAAAATATGCGAGATGATCGTTGGTCGGTAGCAAGTGTCGGTAGCTCACTCGCGCGCGATGTGCATGTGCTGTGAGTGACGCAGTGTGTGGGAACGTCGCGCGCAGTTGCGGCCGTGCGGTGATGCGCCCGCGAACGCAAGCGATCGTATCGCGCACAGAGACATCATACACACACCAGCTGTTATTGCCTTCCAGCATTTTTCAACTATCATTTTTCACTTATCAACACAAGAAGACGGTCAAGTTAGCTTTACACGCGCGGTATCGTACGGGTTTAAGTTTTAATGCAGGGCTCAGTATGCTAATGCGATAGTTGCGGCTTCGGGCGGAAACCGCGCGGGTGTCGCCATGCCACTCGGCACGATACTCGCCACGCCACCCGTCAGGTTAAACCGATCATATTTTGCATAATACTAATTTGCATCGGCGGGGTATTCAGGCGAGAATGATTGACAGCTACGCCTGACCTAGAACGAGGATTTGCATAAAAATAACCTGCAATTTTCTTTCGTTAAAGTGTCATAATAAGTAGGTAAGTAATAAATCTAATAACAGAGGGCAACGCCTGATGCAAAACATACCATACAATGCCTCGAGCTTTAATATTAATAGGTCATGAGTTTGCCTTCCACGGGGGGGTGATAAGTTGGTACCACGAGTACCACTTTTTGAAATTACATACCTTCAGTTTGGTTAGGACAAATTGTATCCTGATCCCTGGTTGCCTGACAAGTAAGATGATTTTGTGCTTCGAAAGGAACTACGGCGGGCATACTAAACCATTTGAGACAACGATTTCGGTCGTTGATAAAAGAAAGTAATTTAGACTCTACATTGTACAGCATAAATATGAATAAAATACGTACATGTCGTAAACAAACGATTTGTCGAGTGTGCATTGCTCGCACCATATCACCAGCACAGGCAGGTGAGGTGAGTGAGTCGAGTGTGCATTGCTCGCACCATATCACCAGCACCGGCAGGTGAGGTGAGTGAGTCGAGTGTGCATTGCTCGCACCATATCACCAGCACAGGCAGGTGAGGTGAGTGAGTCGAGTGTGCATTGCTCGCACCATATCACCAGCACCGGCAGGTGAGGTGAGTGAGTCGAGTGTGCATTGCTCGCACCATATCACCAGCACCGGCAGGTAAGGTGAGTGAGTCGAGTGTGCATTGCTCGCACCATATCACCAGCACCGGCAGGTGAGATGAGTGAGTCGAGTGTACATTGCTCGCACCATATCACCAGCACAGCAGCGTTTGAGGTCATCTGGTCATTAGTTTCGTCAAAAGGATCTATTCCACCTATCTATTTATAGTTCATAATTTTCCAAATTGCAGAAAGGTAATTTACCTTTTTATATATCCATACCAATATTATAAATGCGAAAGTAACTCTGTTTGTTACTCTTTTATGTCTAAAGGGCTGAACCAATTTTTATTAAATTTAGCAAAACGATAGATAGTAAGTAACCTGGAGACGAACATAGGCTATTTTTTATCACGGACATGTACATAGTATAAATAATGATGAAAACGTTTCATTAGTTACAATAGCTTTCATTTCTTTGCATGTATACATAATCGTTTTTGACGATTCCAATTTGAATCAGTAGCAAATTCTACTCCCTGTAATTTAACCGTTTTTTAATCGTTTTA
Source organism: Scrobipalpa atriplicella (assembly GCA_029255725.1). Lineage (NCBI taxonomy): Eukaryota > Metazoa > Arthropoda > Insecta > Lepidoptera > Gelechiidae > Scrobipalpa > Scrobipalpa atriplicella. The sequence continues at coordinate 29,530 of JARACY010002779.1, forward strand.
CCGAATACAAATATGACAAAATGCACTGCAACCACCTCGACACAGCACTACGGGCATCACTGGCGCGTCAGGGAAATGGCAAATTGAGCGCGCTATAGCGCGGAACCGACTCCGCGACACTTGTAATGTAACCGACGAAGGGTAATTTGCACTCCGAGCCACCGAGTCACCGAGTCACCGAGCCGCCGAGCCAGCCAAGCAATAAGAAAACTCTACAAATTGTTACTTGTAACTTTACACATACACATTTTTGTATGAATAAAAGAGATACTGGTACCCAACCGATTTATACTCGTTCAGCTTCATGATAAATATAAATTTTTATAATTAAGTAAACGATCCAGGATTATAATAATCTTATGCCTAGAACGAAAAAATAATAAAAACCTTACAAAGAGTCAAGTGACTCTTGCTTAAATGATGTTCTGATAAGCATGGTAAGTAAATTCTTTAGTCTTCTGCGGCCTTGACCTGCGCACGAGGTGCACTCAGCTTACACCCCGCGCTCCAGCGATGGGTGACGTTCAGTTAATCACCTCGATCACCTCACATCACTAACCTTCAATACTATGTACGTTTACAGAAATGTAAATTTACGCAAAGTAATAATATTCAAATTACCCTTCAACGACTACTTCCACAGATAAAGTCAAGAAGGATGGAATAATTTCAAATTATTGACTGACCTAAATGAGAGATACCACGAATCACATGATTGAAAGAAGGCGACTCTCTCAATGTGAATTACGTAAAGTGTGTACGTGCTGTGAGCGCTGCGGTGTGTGGGAGTTGGGAGACGGACAAACGACAGACTGACGGACCGTGTGATCTACTAGAGTCGGCGCTGATTGATTCCCGGCGGCGCGTGATTCGCCTGCGCGGTGATAGCGCCCACTTACCGGACCATTCCACTAATAACGCGGATCCCGTTGTGTTACCGCGCGATGTTCACAGCGAGCGCAATACGCGCCTGCGCCTGCGCCGGCAATCTCCTACTTAAATTATGTATCGTATAAGCGACCGCATTTTATGCGCGTGACCAATTTTATCAACTGCATTTACATCTATTGTATTGGATCTGGTTGCGCGAGAGTCGGCTGCCGATGATACCAATCATTTTGATTTTGGAACACGCCACGGATTAGTAGTTATCAACACGCGCGTCTGTAAGCTCACCGGCATGAATCGTGTAATATTGCTGCGCCCGCACAGAGATCGGCTCCGTTTTCAATCTTGTGTATAGTCAGTGTTGATCACTAGGCTCCGAATAATTTCCTTTGTTATTTATATGAGATCGAAATAGTAGAAAGGGTAGTGTAATCATGTACGTATAGGTAGTCAGTTTAATTATATTTTGAGGTTTTAAGTTACTTAGAAACATCCTACAGTAAAAAAAGTGCCAAAAATGATAAATAGGTACTGATACCTAAATTTAAAAAAAAAAATTTTGGGCGAGTAATAGTTACTTCATGACTTTCCCGAGAATGGAATTATCATTATTTTCTCAATATATTTGAATGCTTTTCTCATTTTACCTGAAATATAAGTTCTTTTTATCTGGATCCATATGAAATTGTTAGAAAACCTTTTAGATGGAAAGTATTTTCAGGGGATGCAATGTAAGCCGAGTGTGAAGGGAAGGAGGGGGTTGTGACCCGTTAATGAGTATAGCGGGAGCGTAACGTGCACTCCCGCGCAGGTGCCGCGCCGGTAACGGGATCTCAAAGGTCACGGCAGCCCTGCGCCCTACAGCCCTATGCCCTGCAGCCCTGAGACCAGACGCCAACCCTCCTAGCCATTCAACACTTTCATCGCAATATTCCGTGCGCTGCTCCTGCTCCGTAAAACGCGTATTTTTATTGAGGGTGGTTGTTGCATAGCAGTTAACGTTTTACTTTACAACTAAGTATACGCGATGTTTTAAGGGACGATGTTTATTGCTGCGAACTTAATCCATAAAATGTTTAGTATGAAAACAATAGATCACAAAATCTATTTATTACATACAAATGAACGGAACTTTCTTTTACGAGGGTAGTTTGTTTGTTTGTTTGTTAGCATCGCGCGGCCGTTCGTTGTGCAATTTATGCTTTACAATTGTTTTGTTGTTTTTAACAGTTTCCGTCGGTATCGGTGCAATAAATTAGAAAGTAACCCCGCCCGCCCCCCGCACCCCGCGCACCCCCACAAGCTCGGAGGCCGCTTTCTCCGACACAATGCGACCGTATCGAATCGTAGCGGACACCACCGGATTGAGAAACATTAAAAACTACAAGAAGTGCTTAATAATGAAGCTGTCATATCATAAAAGGTAAAACAGTAAAAATAGTAAAATAACGGTGAACATTTAAAGGGCCATTTGAGACAAATCGAATAACGGAGAAAGAATTTCTCCCGATGTTGGATGGTGTGAGACGATTAAGATGGTTGGTTCTGTAATAAGATGGTTGGTTCTGTAATAAGATGGAACAACTTCAGCTACTAAGAAGTGGGTGTTGGGATAAAAGGTCAGTGATTTGTAAGTAAAAAAACAATAGAGCACTCACCCGGGTCCATGCTGAGGTGGACGAGGCGCGGGCGCGGTGATGAATGGTGCGCGCGCGCAGGGCGACTGGATGTCACCCCCACTAGCGGCGTGCTGCCCTAGACCGGCCAGGGCATACATTATTCACCCAGCGATTAGCGCAAAAACTCAAATGTCAGCGCAGGAGTGCGGGGGTGGGGAAGGTTGCGAGGGGCGCGGGAGGGGGCGCGTAACGGGACCCGCGCGAGAGGGTGGCGCGACCTTTAGCGCGCGCGCAGCTCGCTAACGGAGCCCTCGCGCCGCTAATAATAGCCCTCACTGCGTTTACCGCCACTGCTTGCTGCCACGGCTGCCCGCTGCCCGGCTAACCCTGGCCTTCATTGATTGCTGCCCTTTAGTTTCAGTCATTGATTGCTGCTTTTCCCATACTAGACACATACTAAACAATAGCATTTCTTTTTTCCACTATCTAACAAGTTATTCATTCATAATGAACGTATAATAAAATTGATCGTTTTCTTTCAATGCATGTATCCATATCGTATCAGTGATAGTCAGTGACTAAATTAAATTCATATGTAAAAAAAATAAGATCAGTGAATGTATTCTATCCTGCTAAAACTTAAATAATGTCTGCCTGTGCCTGTTCCAAATATGTATCTAATAAAATATTTATGTAGGTAGGTTTAAACTCCGTTAAATCTTATCTTAATAAAGTCCTCCGAAAAATTACGATTTCGCATATTAAAAACATCCAAAACTAAAAAATGAGTAATAAAACATCAAAAGAATGAAAGAAACGCAGCAATTTTACCTGTGCTTTTTACGGCACCTCAAATTGGAAAAAAATTGCAATAAATTACTCGAATCCTGTTCTGTAATCTTTCTCTCTCACCGTATAAGTGAATAGACGCAATTTCTAAGAATAAATTTGGGTGACTGTGAATATTGAAATTTATGATCACTCACATCGATCTCTCGACGTGTGGTATGCGACAGTAGAGCGGGCAGGCTGCGCGCGCGCAGGCCGAGCCGACGGACAAAGGATTTGCATACTGCGCGCCGCCGCCGCGTCACCGCACACATTTTTTGCCAGGAAGCTTTTTGTCGAGCCCAAAATCGATCACGAGCTCCTTTAGAAATAGCAACCGTGGAGAATGTTACCTGCCCGAACAGCGCGCATTATTCAAATGTATTCAGATGAGTTAACAGAAGCAAAGTGTTTGCTGTGTGCTGCGCACACGCACATCCTACTGGCAAGCATATTACCCCACTGAGCCCCTTATCACAAACATTTCATTATAATACAAACGTGTGTGGAATAGTTACCTACATACTCGTACTTTTGCTTTAAGACGTAGCACCACGTTTGTTTGAACAATGCAAGGAATTAATTTGAAGCAATATATCGCGCAGAAATCATAACAAAAAATAGCCGTAAAAAATGCAATTCAGTTCATTTCCAGAATTGCCAATTTTCAAAACTCTAACCTGCATCATTTAAAAGAAAAAAATATGACCACCACTCAATGTTATAAATCAATTTCCCTATCTGTAAAATCGATAATTTTAATGTTTTTGCTTGGTGAAAGGGAATTCAGTTGGAGTATAAAAACTACCAGGTAGAGAAGCATCGTCCTGGGCCCACGTCATTTTACACTAAAAGTGTGTGTGAGTGTATGTGTGTGTTTTGAGTTTTTGCAGCAAGTTCTTAACCGAGAAAGAATCAAGCACGCGGTGTTTGATAATGAGATCGTATGCTCGCAACTATGTTATACAATTAACATGTTAAATCGGTAGGCGCTGCACGGTTATCACTCGCCGAGTGAAGTGTTTTCCACGCGTATCTGGCACTCATTCTTCAACTCAACTGGCCTTTAATAAAGTAAAGATTTACTTCTTTAAACTACTGGTTATCAGTAAGAGGTCATAAATAGATAGAGTTTGGTTGACAAGACTACAAGACCGTTATTTAGGACACGTAGTGAACTAGGCTATCCTATTCCCGTGCGCGGGCGCGGGGTAGCGACCGGCGACCATGTGCCGTGTGTTGTGTCGGGCTGCGCGGGCGCAGCTGCCGCGACCCGTTACAACACAAATGTCACTCAAATGCCAGCATTCCGCGACTGACCGACTCACTCACATTTACAGCTCATTTATTAACCACTCTATTACCTAAAACAAATAATGCTAACTGTAAAGCGATATCAGTTATCTAGGTAGCAACATTGTAGAAGCCGTTTTTCCCAAGAGAACTTTTCTATATATTCTTGGAATCTGCATAATATTGAAATGATGTTAATTTTAATGGGATTTGTAAACGCTAGGAAACGAAAGCATTTGAACTTGTCATGCATAAATGATGCAATTTACACATGCGAGTAGACATAGCGTCATGCTCGTTTAGCATTTCCTTGATATTTCCTTGATATTTCCTTGGAGAGGCCATTAGTAGTATTGTGCACATTCGAATGCATTTGCTAATAAATCTTGCATGGAGTAAAAAATCTATTCAAGTCTCAGCGACAAAAACTACTTAGTGAAAATAGTTATGGCGCGCGCGTGTGTAGGCAGATGCGCTCGCGCAGGTAGCGGCCGGAGCCATGCAAACCAAACACTACAAAAGGTATCGACGTTTGGTCGTTACTGGATTTCATTACGAATCGATATGATATATGCCACAGCAATGGTTCCTAAAACCTGTTCGAAACATTTTCTCGTAGAATGGGTCATGGGTCTACTCTACGGCCATACAAAAGACATCAACGCGACACCTTTTTTGATTATCTAATAAGACGAGATTATCTCAAGTACCTAAATACTTTTATTTGTTTAATGCTAATAAAACAAACGAATGAAACTGTTTCTATTAAAACATGAGTTAGTACATAAAATAATGATAGTCAGATATTAATTATCTCAATAATTTTAATGATTTCCGGAATAATTTTGTACACCAAACTAATAAGGTTGTGATTCATCTCTTGGCAACGGCACCTTACACCTAACTACTGTGTATATTGTACACGTCCTCTCATATCACCCGCAAATTACTAGCGTACAATAAAAAGCCTCGTTTCAATCAGATAAGGTGATGTGCGGGGCGGAGATAGCTTCTTTACATACGATTTATATGTTAACAAACACGTCAACGCTCGACGTCGTTATAACCGGATATTTTTTCTTGTAACCGGACAGATTTTGTGTGGATCCGTCGGTCGTTATAAGCGGAGTCGTTATAAACGGATGCACTTTCATAGTGGCTTGTATTAAAACCAAACAAAGGCCTATACTTACGTTGTCTTTATAAGCGAAGTCGTTATAAGCGGATTCAACTGTAGGTACATTATTTCATATTATACGAAGATTGTGGTTACCTTCTACTCATTTAACTCATTTTAAGACACAAGGTAGCTTGTCGCATTTACTGAGGGTATATTTGACATTGACTTTCTCAAAAATGGTACTTTTACATACATACATACATAAATAAAATCACACCTTTATCCCTATTGGGGTAGGCAGAGCAAAAACTACCTAAATAAAGGTAATTCCGCCACGTATAAAGTTTTGAGGGTTATTTACTTGAGGGTACTTTTACGAATATAATTAATATCACTAGCAAAAAACTGATGATAAATAAAGGCTTTGTAATAGTTATTACTCCATAGAAACTTATTTAAATATTATAGAATCCATGATCTATTGTTGGTAGTAAACATGGATCTTAGAATGGAACACTCCTAAATCCGTGGTAGTAGAGGTGTATTAAAACTTTAGGCCTCGAGATAATATGGAAATAAGAACTACGTCTAATTACCGCGCCAGGCTAATTTTGAAACGTGTTCAATTAAATAAACCTCATTATGTTAATTATATGTAGATTAATAATTACAGTTCATAAATAAGTAATTATAAGTATGCGAGCCTCCAGCGCAGCATCTAAGCTTATAAAGCCGATTCATTGTCAGAACATCTAATAAATACAACGATTCCTACAGTCATATTGATATTCAATGAAAATTTTCAAAAGTATAGTAGTGCATAATTTCTAATTTCTGTAATTTATTTTATAATTTGTCACGTTTTATTATTTAACTTTAATTTTTCTAAATTCTAAATTAAGGTCAATGTGGGGAAGGCCGGCATACTTCATTATACAGGGTAAGACCGGCATACCGTCACAAAAAAATGGCTATTTTCTTTTTTCTAGCCTCATAATGCTATTAGCGCCATGTGATTCGAACTAACACCACAATACTGGTTTTATCGACCACAAAGTAATCCACGCTCTTATTTAAATGCAAGACGGAGTTGCCCTGTAGACGGACTTCCCCACAATGACCTTAATTTAGAATTTAGAAAAATTAAAGTTAAATAATAAAACGTGACAAATTATAAAATAAATTACAGAAATTAGAAATTATGCACTACTATACTTTTGAAAATTTTCATTGAATATCAATATGACTGTAGGAATCGTTGTATTTATTAGATGTTCTGACAATGAATCGGCTTTATAAGCTTAGATGCTGCGCTGGAGGCTCGCATACTTATAATTACTTATTTATGAACTGTAATTATTAATCTACATATAATTAACATAATGAGGTTTATTTAATTGAACACGTTTCAAAATTAGCCTGGCGCGGTAATTAGACGTAGTTCTTATTTCCATATTATCTCGAGGCCTAAAGTTTTAATACACCTCTACTACCACGGATTTAGGAGTGTTCCATTCTAAGATCCATGTTTACTACCAACAATAGATCATGGATTCTATAATATTTAAATAAGTTTCTATGGAGTAATAACTATTACAAAGCCTTTATTTATCATCAGTTTTTTGCTAGTGATATTAATTATATTCGTAAAAGTACCCTCAAGTAAATAACCCTCAAAACTTTATACGTGGCGGAATTACCTTTATTTAGGTAGTTTTTGCTCTGCCTACCCCAATAGGGATAAAGGTGTGATTTTATTTATGTATGTATGTATGTAAAAGTACCATTTTTGAGAAAGTCAATGTCAAATATACCCTCAGTAAATGCGACAAGCTACCTTGTGTCTTAAAATGAGTTAAATGAGTAGAAGGTAACCACAATCTTCGTATAATATGAAATAATGTACCTACAGTTGAATCCGCTTATAACGACTTCGCTTATAAAGACAACGTAAGTATAGGCCTTTGTTTGGTTTTAATACAAGCCACTATGAAAGTGCATCCGTTTATAACGACTCCGCTTATAACGACCGACGGATCCACACAAAATCTGTCCGGTTACAAGAAAAAATATCCGGTTATAACGACGTCGAGCGTTGACGTGTTTGTTAACATATAAATCGTATGTAAAGAAGCTATCTCCGCCCCGCACATCACCTTATCTGATTGAAACGAGGCTTTTTATTGTACGCTAGTAATTTGCGGGTGATATGAGAGGACGTGTACAATATACACAGTAGTTAGGTGTAAGGTGCCGTTGCCAAGAGATGAATCACAACCTTATTAGTTTGGTGTACAAAATTATTCCGGAAATCATTAAAATTATTGAGATAATTAATATCTGACTATCATTATTTTATGTACTAACTCATGTTTTAATAGAAACAGTTTCATTCGTTTGTTTTATTAGCATTAAACAAATAAAAGTATTTAGGTACTTGAGATAATCTCGTCTTATTAGATAATCAAAAAAGGTGTCGCGTTGATGTCTTTTGTATGGCCGTAGAGTAGACCCATGACCCATTCTACGAGAAAATGTTTCGAACAGGTTTTAGGAACCATTGCTGTGGCATATATCATATCGATTCGTAATGAAATCCAGTAACGACCAAACGTCGATACCTTTTGTAGTGTTTGGTTTGCATGGCTCCGGCCGCTACCTGCGCGAGCGCATCTGCCTACACACGCGCGCGCCATAACTATTTTCACTAAGTAGTTTTTGTCGCTGAGACTTGAATAGATTTTTTACTCCATGCAAGATTTATTAGCAAATGCATTCGAATGTGCACAATACTACTAATGGCCTCTCCAAGGAAATATCAAGGAAATATCAAGGAAATGCTAAACGAGCATGACGCTATGTCTACTCGCATGTGTAAATTGCATCATTTATGCATGACAAGTTCAAATGCTTTCGTTTCCTAGCGTTTACAAATCCCATTAAAATTAACATCATTTCAATATTATGCAGATTCCAAGAATATATAGAAAAGTTCTCTTGGGAAAAACGGCTTCTACAATGTTGCTACCTAGATAACTGATATCGCTTTACAGTTAGCATTATTTGTTTTAGGTAATAGAGTGGTTAATAAATGAGCTGTAAATGTGAGTGAGTCGGTCAGTCGCGGAATGCTGGCATTTGAGTGACATTTGTGTTGTAACGGGTCGCGGCAGCTGCGCCCGCGCAGCCCGACACAACACACGGCACATGGTCGCCGGTCGCTACCCCGCGCCCGCGCACGGGAATAGGATAGCCTAGTTCACTACGTGTCCTAAATAACGGTCTTGTAGTCTTGTCAACCAAACTCTATCTATTTATGACCTCTTACTGATAACCAGTAGTTTAAAGAAGTAAATCTTTACTTTATTAAAGGCCAGTTGAGTTGAAGAATGAGTGCCAGATACGCGTGGAAAACACTTCACTCGGCGAGTGATAACCGTGCAGCGCCTACCGATTTAACATGTTAATTGTATAACATAGTTGCGAGCATACGATCTCATTATCAAACACCGCGTGCTTGATTCTTTCTCGGTTAAGAACTTGCTGCAAAAACTCAAAACACACACATACACTCACACACACTTTTAGTGTAAAATGACGTGGGCCCAGGACGATGCTTCTCTACCTGGTAGTTTTTATACTCCAACTGAATTCCCTTTCACCAAGCAAAAACATTAAAATTATCGATTTTACAGATAGGGAAATTGATTTATAACATTGAGTGGTGGTCATATTTTTTTCTTTTAAATGATGCAGGTTAGAGTTTTGAAAATTGGCAATTCTGGAAATGAACTGAATTGCATTTTTTACGGCTATTTTTTGTTATGATTTCTGCGCGATATATTGCTTCAAATTAATTCCTTGCATTGTTCAAACAAACGTGGTGCTACGTCTTAAAGCAAAAGTACGAGTATGTAGGTAACTATTCCACACACGTTTGTATTATAATGAAATGTTTGTGATAAGGGGCTCAGTGGGGTAATATGCTTGCCAGTAGGATGTGCGTGTGCGCAGCACACAGCAAACACTTTGCTTCTGTTAACTCATCTG
>JARACY010002780.1:0-39311 GCA_029255725.1 Scrobipalpa atriplicella
GCCCTTCTGCAGGAACTCACAAGTATCGTCCAAAAACTTCTCATTACAATACTGAAACCCCATTTTTACAGCATGCCCGGGATAAGATACAGCTTGCACATTCTATGTTTTTCTATCACTCCTAGTCGCAGCATGAAAGAAAAGCCTGTCTAAAGGTAGCTACGAAAGTTTTGAACGCTTGTATGAAGATGTTTAACTGTTACTTCGTTCTACTAACCATAACCATTTAACTATTACGTTCAAGATGGTTTCGAATGAAAGATGTTAATCACTACAATTTCATAATTAATTAATCTATCATCATTTCATCATAAGGGTTATGTAAAAGGTACCTATTAGTGCTAGCAAGTTATTAGGCGTTACTGCAGGTGGATTATAGATTGTTAACTTAGATAAAGTCAAAATTAAATAACTTGAGATAGGTACACAAAATTTGATTTGATGAACCTTGCTTGGAATTGATGGATTGGTAGCTCGCTGTTCAATTTGTTGCAATGAGTGCTTGTTTGGGATCTAAAATATTTTTAAGTAGGTAGTAACGTAAGTATCACGGGCAACATTTAAATACCTTATAATTTATTATATTACCTACATAGTATTTTTCAGATAGCATGAGTCTCCTGACACAGGTAGGAATTATATAAAAACATCGCAGGTGCGAAATAGATTGCTTTATAATATAACTGTCAAAAAAATTTTTGCGTTTGACATGATTGTGTCAGGCAGGATGCTAGGGTAGGTACCTATGTAAAAAGGGTAGGTAGGTACATACATATAGTGGAATTATTTTCAATATACAACGGAACATTCAACGAATCGCTAGGTAGTTAGTAAGGCAGGTAGGTAGCTTAACCAAATAATTACCATGAAGTAATGACATTGCATGCTGCAAGTTCCGGGTTCCGTTTTAAATGTCCGGAGTTCACAAACCAAATTCATGGTCACCCTAGCTGTCAATGTTTTGCGTTCTTTTTTTAGAAGTTGTTTTTAATAGAATTCTTGAATTAAATAAAACAAAACAAGCATTTGAAAGTTTGTTTTTTATGCGGTTGTTTAGTCCAAACGTGGCCAGTTAGCGTGACCTTCGATAACAAATACCTATAATAAGTAAAGTTGTCCACTTAGCAATGTTGTTGCGTTTTTAATTAATTCTATTTTCCTTGTGGTCAATAAAGAAGAAGTCTCATTGATTGTATTGTTTTATAGGTAATAAAAGTTAATATAAAAGACTTACCTTTCTCTATTAGAATCCAATATGATTTGGTCACAATTCATAAGCACGTAGGTACCTACACAATAAAATATTCTTGTGTTATTTTATGCGATTACAAAATCCATAATAAACAGGCGATGGGACGCAAACCCGTTTACGCCAAGAAATTCCTTAGAAGCACAGGTATTTAGTCAAATTAGATAGTTCCACACAAAACTAGAGTTATTTACCAAATAAAGTCGATTTCGATAGTTTTAATTCAGTTTTTAAAAGATTCCACTTTGCAAAAGTTTCAAATTCAAAACATTTAGTTTTTTTCGATTCCGCGGCATGCGCGATAAAAACACCTTCCGACAGCAAAGCAAGCGTTCGATCTGTCGGTTCGGTTCGGTCGTCTTGAAAGAACCAATCGCGCGCCTTGCATTCTCCCAAGATCGCGATGCTATCCGACCGATTCAAAAACTCCTTCTTCATTCGAGAAACTTCATCGTTTAACGGCGCTTCGTATTTTTTTAGGATTATGTTTGGACACTTGCTAACGGAAAATAGTTTTCGATTTTATCAGCTTTCGATTAAGTTTAAATTGCTTAAATTGCTTGCTTCAAAGGTGTGAAATCTGCACAAAAACTAAACAGAAATAAGTGTAAAACCGCTTACAAGTTGAAATTTTGTGGATTATGAAAAACAAAGTCCGGTTAAGAAAATTTTCAAAGTTGTTTGGCGGGCATGGAAACGGAACACGGGTCGCACTATAGTGGTGTGTAGCGATGGGCGGGTGGAAATTTCCCGTGCTCGAAATATTCTCTTCGGAGAATATTCTCGGAAAGTTTCCATTGTGCTCGAAACTTTCCCTGGGACCGAGAACATTCAGTATCGATTATACATTTAATTGTAATCAATGAAAGCTTATTCAGTAATGTGTAAAACTAATAAAAAATCAATAAAACATTATGAAGGTACATTAAATAGCTTGAAACAGCCATAGTAAAGGATTTATTTCAGAAGGTTTTCAATTAAATTATAAGATTTAGATTTAAATGCATCAAATATACTAGATTTAAGTACAATGAAATGAACTTTACTTTTACGGGTTTTTTCATTCATTGCAACACTGACGACAATTCCACGCTTTTATACTTAAGAATTATATATTAATTTAGTCGTACTACAGCCGGACAAATTTAACCTTTTCGCCGCCACTGACGACGGGTTGTAGCCGACAGCTCGCAACTTGCCTCAGCGCCATAGTCGGCTATAGCCGACAAAAAGTAGTAAACAAATTTATGTTAAAAAACTGGCAATTTTAGAACTGTATATTGTTTTTATTTCGCAAATTTATCTTGAGGAAATCATTATAATTTTGCAGGTATGTCCCAGTTTTCCGAGAATTTTGATATAATTGCATGCTAAAAGACGGACTGAAAACGCCTGGAAGAGCTATTGGGCAATGAAAGATCTTATGAAAGGTGACTTGCCCCTTACCTTAAAGCGTAAACTCATGGATATGTGCATTCTTCCCATCCTTATCTACGGAGCTCGAACCTGGTCTTTGACTGATGTCCAAAAATTCAAACTCAAGGTTTGCCAACGTTACATGGAGCGCAGCATTCTTGGAGTTAAACTGATCGACCGAGTTCGGAACTCAGTGCTGCATTCCCAAACAAAAATTGTAGGACGTAGCTCAGAAGGCTGCCTACTTGAAGTGGGACTGGGCTGGCCACGTCAACCGTATGCCGAATGTTCTATGGGCTAAAATTACCACCGACTGAGAACCAAATGCAATAAGGCGACGTGGACGACCCGAAAGAGGTAGCGCGATTATATGGATTGGACGCATATCAAAAAGCATGGCGGGTATTATCAATGGATCGTGAAAAGTGGAAGGAAGGGAGAGAGGCCTTTGCCCTGCAGTGGGACACCACAGGCTCATAAATAAAAAATTATAAAAAAAATATATTAAAAGTAAGGATAGGTAGTTACTCTTTGTCGGCAAACCACTTCTTCGGTAAAACATTTAGTTTAGTTGGGTTCTGATTCTATTGTTTTGTTGCGCACGTGCACTTTATAGCAGCGATTACATTACCCGGCCGACCAGGCCCGATTTAGGGTAGGGAGCTCAAAACGGCAAGTCTAATCGCAGTAAGGAAGTAAGGATCCTGATTAAGGGCGATCGTGCCGTCCCGACCGTCCTACCTCCTGATTTCGGATGCGAATCGGGTAATGTGATCGCAGTAAGGGAGTAAGGGAGCTCAGTCGCTGCGCGGCGTTCAGTGCGAGCGGACGTTTTTGTCAATTTACGCGGTAATAAAATACGCGTTGAAGATGTCCATCAAACATAGAAATTATATCACTTATACTCACGAGATATAGTATAATATTATTTCTAAGCCACCAAACAAGATATTGTCTGCAGAACTAATATTGCTATGTTTTTGTATAAATTACTGACTCTCCACCATCGCACAATAATACAAAATGAGGACAAAAATACTTAGTTCAAAAATGTTCGTCAATATTCGTCAAATTGCACTCTAAACACACCACTAGCGTTGTGCCGTTCTCGAAATATTCTCCGGCGCGAGAATATTCTCGGAAACGCACTCGAAAGTTTCCGATGGAACGAGAATTTAGGAGAACATTGGTGTTAAGTCTTGATTTAATTTTCTTTTTATATGCTAATAGCTAAATTTCAAATATATGAACTGTTTTAGATGTTTTACATGTCAGAAACACTTATCGTTTCGTATATTTCCTATGTTCCCGAGAATATTCTCCGTAAGTTTCCCAAAATTCTCGAGAATATTCTCTGTGTGCTGAATTCAAATAAAGATAGTCTAAAGTTATGATCAGAGGTCGGAAATTCGGGTGCAGAAAAAGTAAAAAGCCACTGTTTGAGCTACTGAGAGTTGCTACAACCACCTTTTTCAAGATTTTTAGGGCCCCAGTTTATTTTTCTTTTATAATTGTTTTAGTAATGCTAATGTGTTCTTTGCGTCAATATAATTCGAAACTGTTTGATTTTTTTTTATATTTGTTTTAATTTGAAAGATATAAGTAGAAATGTGTTTTCAATGTACTGAAAAATAATAAAAATATAAAAATATCGTTTGATTGTTTGATATTTTTATTGAATACCATTTAAAAATGATGCTTTTATTATTTTTACACTAAAATTTGAATGGGGCCCCCGGGGGCCCCAAAAAATATTGCGGAGAAAATTAAAATTAAAATTCGTATTTGGCAAGGTTAAGACAAGATAAACGCTTTTTAATCTTGTCATTTTTTTTTCTCGCAATTTTTTTGTTTAAGAAATAAAACACTTTTGGGCCCCCGGGGACCCCATTCAAATTTTAGTGTAAAAATAATAAAAGCATCGTACAAATCATTTCTAAATGGTATTCAATAAAAATATCAAACAATCAAACGATATTTTTATATTTTTATTATTTTTCAGTACATTGAAAACACATTTCTACTTATATCTTTCAAATTAAAACAAATATAAAAAACAATCAAACAGTTTCGAATTATATTGACGCAAAGAACACATTAGCATTACTAAAACAATTATAAAAGAAAAATAAACTGGGGCCCTAAAAATCTTGAAAAAGGTGGTTGTAGCAACTCTCAGTAGCTCAAACAGTGGCTTTTTACTTTTTTTGCACCCGAATTTCCGACCTCTGGTTATGATGATTATTCATGCTGCGATTGATCGACTGCAAAACTTGCCGCATTGCGGTCATAATTAAATAATGAATTAACAAACATACATTTAATAGTATCTACCATTGAAATATCTGAACCTCCTGATTGTATGAAACAAAACAAACCCTGATTCGGAGGACATAAGCCGTCGGTCCCGGTAGCTGTTTTTGTCAGTGGGTCGATACACAAACCATGTCAGAGGCTTATTAGGTGTGCTATTGGGCGGTTTGAAAACTCTGACATTAGGGTTCATCGGGTCGATCGACTCGAAACTCACACGACATGAAGAAAAAGATAAATAAACATTTTTTGTTGGAGCCTAGGATGTAAATGCAATAGATTTGAGATCAGATACGGCATGTCTCTCACTATATACACGTATTCATTCAAAATTTAATCGCATTTCTTGTTTGGTGGCTTAGAAATAATATTATACTATATCTCGTGAGTATAAGTGATATAATTTCTATGTTTGATGGACATCTTCAACGCGTATTTTATTACCGCTAAATTGACAAAAACGTCCGCTCGCACTGAACGCCGCGCAGCGACTGAGCTCCCTTACTCCCTTACTGCGATCACATTACCCGATTCGCATCCGAAATCAGGAGGTAGGACGGTCGGGACGGCACGATCGCCCTTAATCAGGATCCTTACTTCCTTACTGCGATTAGACTTGCCGTTTTGAGCTCCCTACCCTAAATCGGGCCTGGTCGGCCGGGTAATGTAATCGCTGCTATAAAGTGCACGTGCGCAACAAACAATAGAATCAGAACCCAACTAAACTAAATGTTTTACCGAAGAAGTGGTTTGCCGACAAAGAGTAACTACCTATCCTTACTTTTAATATATTTTTTTTATAATTTTTATTTATGAGCCTGTGGTGTCCCACTGCAGGGCAAAGGCCTCTCTCCCTTCCTTCCACTTTTCACGATCCATTGATAATACCCGCCATGCTTTTTGATATGCGTCCAATTCATCGCGCTACCTCTTTCGGGGTCGTCCACGTCGCCTTATTGCATTTGGTTCTCAGTCGGTGGTAATTTTAGCCCATAGAACATTCGGCATACGGTTGACGTGGCCAGCCCAGTCCCACTTCAAGTAGGCAGCCTTCTGAGCTACGTCTACAATTTTTGTTTGGGAATGCAGCACTGAGTTCCGAACTCGGTCGATCAGTTTAACTCCAAGAATGCTGCGCTCCATGTAACGTTGGCAAACCTTGAGTTTGAATTTTTGGACATCAGTCAAAGACCAGGTTTGAGCTCCGTAGATAAGGATGGGAAGAATGCACATATCCATGAGTTTACGCTTTAAGGTAAGGGGCAAGTCACCTTTCATAAGATCTTTCATTGCCCAATAGCTCTTCCAGGCGTTTTCAGTCCGTCTTTTAGCATGCAATTATATCAAAATTCTCGGAAAACTGGGACATACCTGCAAAATTATAATGATTTCCTCAAGATTAAATTTGCGAAATAAAAACAATATACAGTTCTAAAATTGCCAGTTTTTTAACATAAATTTGTTTACTACTTTTTGTCGGCTATAGCCGACTATGGCGCTGAGGGCAAGTTGCGAGCTGTCGGCTACACCCGTCGTCAGTGGCGGCGAAAAGGTTAAATTTGTCCGGCTGTAGTACGACTAAATTAATATATAATTCTTAAGTATAAAAGCGTGGAATTGTCGTCAGTGTTGCAATGAATGAAAAAACCCGTAAAAGTAAAGTTCATTTCATTGTACTTAAATCTAGTATTTTTGATGCATTTAAATCTAAATCTTATAATTTAATTGAAAACCTTCTGAAATAAATCCTTTACTATGGCTGTTTCAAGCTATTTAATGTACCTTCATAATGTTTTATTGATTTTTTATTAGTTTTACACATTACTGAATAAGCTTTCATTGATTACAATTAAATGTATAATCGATACTGAATGTTCTCGGTCCCAGGGAAAGTTTCGAGCACAATGGAAACTTTCCGAGAATATTCTCCGAAGAGAATATTTCGAGCACGGGAAATTTCCACCCGCCCATCGCTACACACCACTATAGTGCGACCCGTGTTCCGTTTCCATGCCCGCCAAACAACTTTTGAAAATTTTCTTAACGGACTTTGTTTTTCATAATCCACAAAATTTCAACTTGTAAGCGGTTTTACACTTATTTCTGTTTAGTTTTTGTGCAGATTTCACCTTTGAAGCAAGCAATTTAAGCAATTTAAACTTAATCGAAAGCTGATAAAATCGAAAACTATTTTCCGTTAGCAAGTGTCCAAACATAATCCTAAAAAAATACGAAGCGCCGTTAAAGATGAAGTTTCTCGAATGAAGAAGGAGTTTTTGAATCGGTCGGATAGCATCGCGATCTTGGGAGAATGCAAGGCGCCGATTGGTTCTTTCAAGACGACCGAACCGAACCGACAGTCGAACGCTTGCTTTGCTGTCGGAAGGTGTTTTTATCGCGCATGCGCGGAATCGAAAAACTAAATGTTTTGAATTTGAAACTTTTGCAAAGTGGAATCTTTTAAAAACTGAATTAAAACTATCGAAATCGACTTTATTTGGTAAATAACTCTAGTTTTGTGTGGAACTATCTAATTTGACTAAATACCTGTGCTTCTAAGGAATTTCTTGGCGTAAACGGGTTTGCGTCCCATCGCCTGTTTATTATGGATTTTGTAATCGCATAAAATAACACAAGAATATTTTATTGTGTAGGTACCTACGTGCTTATGAATTTGTGACAAATCATATTGGATTCTTAATAGAGAAAGGTAAGTCTTTTATATTAACTTTTATTACCTATAAAACAATACAATCAATGAGACTTCTTCTTTATTGACCACAAGGAAAATAGAATTAATTAAAAACGCAACAACATTGCTAAGTGGACAACTTTACTTATTATAGGTATTTGTTATCGAAGGTCAGCCTAACTGGCCACGTTTGGACTAAACAACCGCATAAAAAACAAACTTTCAAATGCTTGTTTTGTTTTATTTAATTCAAGAATTCTATTAAAAACAACTTCTAAAAAAAGAACGCAAAACATTGACAGCTAGGGTGACCATGAATTTGGTTTGTGAACTCCGGACATTTAAAACGGAACCCGGAACTTGCAGCCATGCAATGTCATTACTTCATGGTAATTATTTGGTTAAGCTACCTACCTGCCTTACTAACTACCTAGCGATTCGTTGAATGTTCCGTTGGTATATTGAAAATAATTCCACTATATGTATGTACCTACCTACCCTTTTTACATAGGTACCTACCTAGCATCCTGCCTGACACAATCATGTCAAACGCAAAAATTTTTTGACAGTTATATTATAAAGCAATCTATTTCGCACCTGCGATGTTTTTATATAATTCCTACCTGTGTCAGGAGACTCATGCTATCTGAAAAATACTATGTAGGTAATATAATAAATTATAAGGTATTTAAATGTTGCCGTGATACTTACGTTACTACCTACTTAAAAATATTTTAGATCCCAAACAAGCACTCATTGCAACAAATTGAACAGCGAGCTACCAATCCCATCAATTCCAAGCAAGGTTCATCAAATCAAATTTTGTGTACCTATCTCAAGTTATTTAATTTTGACTTTATCTAAGTTAACAATCTATAATCCACCTGCAGTAACGCCTAATAACTTGCTAGCACTAATAGGTACTTTTACATAACCCTTATGATGAAATGATGATAGATTAATTAATTATGAAATTGTAGTGATTAACATCTTTCATTCGAAACCATCTTGAACGTAATAGTTAAATGGTTATGGTTAGTAGAACGAAGTAACAGTTAAACATCTTCATACAAGCGTTCAAAACTTTCCGTAGCTACCTTTAGACAGGCTTTTCTTTCATGCTGGACTAGGAGTGATAGAAAAACATAGAATGTGCCAGCTGTATCTTATCCCGGGCATGCTGTAAAAATGGGGTTTCAGTATTGTAATGAGAAGTTTTTGGACGATACTTGTGAGTTCCTGCAGAGGGCGCTGAAACTGGCAAAAACACGTTTCTTTACACGGAAAAGTCTAGTGACTATTTATATTTTTTCTAATTTTGTCAAATCAATCTTTTTAAATCTCTGAACGCTGTATTTTACTTATCTGTAGTAGTTCATTATTCAATAAAGCTATAAATCTTAAAACTATAAATCTTAAAACTATAAACTATAAATTTTACACTAAAACTTATTTGTCACATTGCGTGAAACGAAAACGTCAAAACAACACAACGCCATCTCTTTTGAAACTGAGAATTTTCCTGACTTGACCTGTTTAGGTCGTTTACGCTCTGCCTACCCCATTAGGGATACAGGTGTAATTAATTATATGTATGTACAGACAGGCTGATGCTTGATACTAAACTGAAATTTTGCAAACCGAAATAATAATAGCACATACAAGAACAAAATATAAGATGCGAGTCTGTTTAAGTCCCAAATAATTGCTAATAAGCTCGTATATCCGCAAGCGCAATGTAATAAGATAATCTGTCCTTTCAATCATCTTTTATTACATTAGGAACATCTTCCATAAAATGAGCTATCTATTCCGAGTATTGCAGGCATTTTTACATAAAACGCATTACATAAGAGAAAGTTGTTGAGTTACATTACACGTATAAGTAAGTAATGTATGAAAGTTACCGAAATCCACAGACCGTACCCTTTTCTCTTGTTACCGAAATTGCGAACATATTTTTTTAACGAGATATATGTAATTTAATTTACAGCAATTTTTTTGAGTAAATTAGCGAATTTTTGCGTTAAATTGCCAGATTATTTTAAACTTTTTAAAATAAATTAGGTGAGCTTCAATTTTTTTTCTGATTTGTTCTAGTCTCATTGCTGTTTAGATGCCGTATCGAAAACGAAACATTTATTATGGTGTTGACGCTCTACGTACCCTTTCTGGAATATAGCCGTGATTATCATCTACCTACATGAGTTTAATGAACGTTAAGCAACGATTATGGGACTTTTTGTCTTGGAACTCTATAAAACGTTGCAAAAACCATGCACACAGATGAAAAGATAACATCAAGATGTATTTCGATATGAAAAACCATAAGGAAACCATAGTTAAACACAACAATGGGTTGGGACACCATAGATTAGCAATTCACATGGTCGCCATTTTGAATAGGCATGACAATGCATGAAATAGTGTTGTTGAGAAACTAATATTAATGTGAATCGTTATAGTTTTAATGGCTTGCAAATGCGTCCCTTTGAATTTGCGTTCCGTTATTATAACTTTCGAAGAGCTTTATGTGTCCAGTTGACTGGAAGCATATTAAAATAAATATACATACATTATCTGTACCCTTTACGGTGTAGTCAGAGCGTTAACGGCCTACTAAAACTCGAACAACAGATTAGAGCGTTATCTGGTGTTTATTTCTGTATTGTACGAGTATAGTAAAAATAAATAACAATACAGCAAATACACTGCGTCCCGGACCGGGATGAGAAGCAACCGATACATTCTATGTTTTCTTGTCGCTTCCAGTCCAGCATAGAGAAACGTAGAATGTGCCAGCTGTGTCTCCTTCCATACATGCTTTAGAAACCAGCTGAGGGATTTGAGGGTTTAAGTGTATAATGTAGGCGACGACGGCTGTATCTGTATTAACCCTCAAAACCTTTGTTTAGGATAGGTAGTTTCGTTGTCGCTCTGCCTATCCTATTAGGGATAAGGGCGTGATTGTATGTATGTATGTAGTACACCATGCAAGTACCGATCCATCTACAATAATATTGACGGAACCGGCTACTAGACGAGTTTGTAAACCAAGATATAGTAGACACTTACCTACAGCAATGTTGATACGTTTATATTATGTTTAGAACCGTGGAATTGTCTTTTGTGTTGTGTAAGATTCACACGATCGTCGTTGGAAGTAAAGGTGGCCTTCCATTTGATAGAGTTTGAAGAATTCGAGTTATTTTAATCACTTGAATCGAATTCGCGTAGCTTTAGCAAACGATTTACACACTATTTCCAATTTATTCGGCTTCGGAACTTAAAATAACTGTATAACACGTCTTGGTCTTTATTTTATGAAAAAAAAATGGGGTGGGATGGGATCTACCTCCTAGTGGTCCGACCCGGGCAACGGCAACACAGGCTTGCCTGTGAATAAGTCCGGATGAATGATCCCAACAAAGCGGTGGTAGGCTCCGCAAGGGTCGCCTGGCCCGCGACCACGCTCTCACCGGAGTCCGGCGCCAAACAGCTTGCTGTGTTCCGTCGTCCATCGTCGACTCTGTCACGGTCATCTGTGACCTTTGTGTCTAGTGAAGAGACGTCTAGAGTCAAGAGCTAACCCATTCTAAGTAAAAAAAAAAACAACCCTAAATATTTTGCGTTACTTGTGCGACTAATCAGCAACTAATTTATTAAAGATGCCTCTCTCTTTAAAGTTCTGATTTTTCGTAACGGTAGAAAGAAGAGCTTCGAGTCTAGTAATTAATATGTTTTAAATAAACTAATATACTGTAGGTACTGTGTTCATTTTCTTGCCTTAGCGGTGGATGACCACCATTACACTTTAATACTATGAACCCTGACGTGAGTAAAATCTGATTCTTTGCACTTCCGGAAATAAGATAGAACAAGGTATCCTTGAAAGATTCTAATTAAATTGTGAATTGAATGGAATGGAGAGTTTAATTTTAACCTGTTTCCTTTAAGGAAGCGTTTGATATTTCTTGGAAACAGAATAAAATCAAATACTTCACTACATTCTTTATGCTATTAGTTGTAATATTTCTAAGGAAAGAAAGGAGCTATGCAAAAATCAAATTTCCTAGACATATGACAAATCTAACAAAATAAAATCTTAGGTGAAGAAGTCCTAGTTTAAACTGAACAAGATGGTGACCATAAAAACAATATCCTGTTGCAATTTGATTCCATATACATACAAGCCGATGATACTGGCCACCTTGCCCTGTCAAACGTCAAAGGTCTACGATCATAAAGCCTACACTACACTCACAAACTGAAGACGACACTACTATTTGCAGTTCATTACTACTTTACTTAACTTACATCATTCAAGCGCTGAAGATAACCCGCAATGGATACTGAATTACTGAATCGAAAATTCGTCACGTTAGTTTTTGAATTTCGAATCGGAAAATCCTCGTTCACCTCACGTACGACATAATGCTGCCAAGCGTGAGAGCACGCCGCCGATTCCCATCGTCTTCATTACGCGCGGGAATATGCAATTTTTCCGCGTTATCTCGGAGTGCGTTCACAATGCAGTCTGTCCTCACGTTTTTTCGCTGAGGAATGTTCGAAAACCACAGTGTTATAATATAAGATGTTCCAAGATAAGGAGATGAAGATATTAATTAGATAACTTCAACGTGCTTTGTAGTCAAAGAGATAAATAGCACTTTCTCTACGGATAATCTCGCTGACTCGGCCAAACCAATTTGCCAGATGAAAATAAAGGTTAATTTGTACCAGAGCTTCAAATATTTATTTGAGCAGCACGAATTTAGAGAGGTCAAGATCTGGAGTTTCTCTCTACTCTTCATTTAGTTTAGGCTCGTATTTAAGCGATCTCAAGAATGAGAGCAATATTAAGTATTGATTTGACAGACCATTTTGTACTGAAATGACATTTCTGATACGAACTCAAACTAGCTGTCACTCTTGAGAGCTGATTATAAATACGGGCCTTAGTGTACTATTATTATATTCTGTGGTTTAGTTTAAATTTTCGTTTAGTTGTATGTAACTGTGCACTTTTCTAAAGTTCAATGGACACCTTTTATTTATTGCCAAACTTTCAATATGAAAATTAGGTAACTAAACTAGTTACTTTCTGAAAATTGTTTAAATTCGTTCGGTTTATCTCGTCTGTTCCGGACTCTACATATACATTAGTATGATAATTTCCTAATCGCCTCACACACCCTAGTAATTATTTGAGTTCTAGCTAACTGTTGCACCCTGCCACACTGGTTTGTAGCTGGTTTAACTCACTATAGGCTCGTATTTATAAAGCGATCTCAAGATTGAGAGTCGTTTTGTACTGAAATTACACTTCTAATACAAACTCAAACTCGCTGTCACTGTTGAGAGCTGGTTATAAATACGGCCCTAAGTTTATTACGTTGCTACACTACATACAAGCATACATAATTATTTATATATTACCCTTACGGCGTAGGCAGAACGTCAATGGTTTGCTAAAAACTTTAGCTATATCTATACACAGTCAGTCCCAACTCCGACTAAAACAGCTAAGTACAATACAATACAAAAATACTTTATTGCACTTAAGGAGACAAATACACAGTAATACACAAACAACATAACAAAAGTACAACATAGGCGGCCTTATTGCTAAGGTAGCAATTTCTGCCAGGCAACCATTAGTACAACCTTTAGTGCAACCTAAGTACCTAGTACCTACCTACTCCTCAGATTAGCTTAGCTGTTTGTAAGACGCTAGACGCGATAAAACATCATTTTATGAATTTAAGTATGATTTTATGTACATTTTGCTTCCATGCTGGACTGGTAGTGATAGAAAAACGTAGAATGTGCCAGCTGCATCTCCTCCCGTGCATGCTGTAAAAATCAGCTAGGGGAATCGAGGGTTTCAGTGTATTGCAATTTAGGCGATGGGCCAATATACATAATCATCATCTGTATTAGCCCTCGAAACTTGTCGGACGTGGCGGAACAACCTATGTTTAGGTCGTTTTTGCTCTGCCTACCCCATTAGTATGTATGTATGTATTTATGTACATTTAATGGGTTACTTGACCCGCTACACATTATAAAAACAATGAAAAATGCTAGCGGAAATAGACAATAACTTAGACTACTAAACAGTCTGAGACTGAACCCCGACTCTGCAAAAACCGTGCCACTATCTCCGATCAACCAACTGTACATTGTATTGTATCTACTATTGTATACCTACAATTTATAGTAGGTTCATAAGTTAATGTTATAGGAAAACAGAAAATATTTAGAAATGTTGAATGCACTGAAAACTGAACAACTTTTTCCGAAAGATGTTATGGTCAAAAAGCAGAAAAAATATGCAAAATATCTACCAAAGAATTCTTATAAAATAACAGGCGTAACCTAACAAATAAAAATTAAACAATTCACTACCATGCTGGTCTGGGAGCCTGATTAGAGAAGTCGTTGCCTGTGACTGGGAGCGATAGAAAAATATAGAAAGTGTCAGCTGCTTCTCTTCCCGGGCCGGGCGTACAGTAGAAATCATTTGAAACTGTCAGTTATACCGAAAATTTTCTCCTCTCTTCTGCCTACACCCACCATAAGGGATACAGGCATCACTTTACTAGGTGAACAATAGCCTGTATCTTTGTATGGAAGTAACAGGTTGTATTTACTATTGTAACATGCTGTAGTAAGTATGGGAATATTGTGAATGGTAACGTAGGCAGGGGTGATGAACATTCCAGCACGGCAACGATAAGAATAATTTTATATTTTTAATGCACCAATTGACTAGAGTGGTAACCGGGGTTGCGCATAAAGAGTTGTCTTGGGAGGACCGAATCGGAAAAAAGGGAATGGGGACATTCTACTACACTAACTCTATTTGAGTTTGAATGTAAATAATTGTGGCTACAAGGTCATTCTTCTCATATCACAGGTTAAACAAACCACATGTTCACCTCCCCTGGTGTACTTCTACGCACAACAATAGTGCAAACTGTGAACTGACCGAACTAAGAACAATGGTTGCACAATCAGATCTGCTGCAGATATCGATTGTTTCAGTTTTTGATATTCATTCACTCGGTGGATGGTTTCCCAAAGGATGTGAATGTGTTTGGAAATGCTCAATATAAAATTTAAATAGTTCTGTCGTGCTTTGTGTTCGGCTTGGCGGATGCACTTCCATGCCTCCAAAAGCGGACAGAAGATAATCAGCTAAATACTTACATATTCTATGATTTTTGCGTTATACGTAAGAGCTACTATTATATTTGCTACATATAGGTATTTTATTTTGAAATTTATATATCGAGTAGTGACCATTTCGTATCCAACCATCTCTTAGCAAGCGTTTTAGCAACACACATGGACAAATATTTCTCCATTTAGATATTGCAACACACTTCACAAACTCACCAGCTGGGGCCTGCGTTCAAACGCGGTATAGCTAGGCTGTCAGCGGTTTTCTAGGAGGGTTCTGTAGGCAAATAGAGATTTTAGTTCTATTTGGTAATCAAAAAAATAAAATTTACCTATGTTTGAAAGTAAAACTCAAGTACTATTTGGTCACACGTCCAAAATTTATCATGTTGTTCTATTTCGTCACAAGTGATAAAGTGTGCTATTTCGTCACATTATTTACGATGTCATCTGATTACAATCAATGACTTGATGACAATCAATCATTTTTTTCCCTAGCCTGATTTGCCCCACTGCTCCCAATCAGAATCTCAAATGAGAATCTTTAATAAGAAAGTAGATATCTAATTATCTATCTACTATAACCTTTTTATAGATATCTATAATTCTATGAGTCTTTTCGTACGATTCGAATATGAAATCACAACTAAATCTGAGCTTCGTCTGGCTAAAACTTCTTATTAATCATCATCAAAACATGCCTGTATAAACACACAAAGTAAATTGATTACTTATATCGCATTTCTCATTATAATGACGCTGACATTCATCATTGAGCACGCGATTTTAAAATTACAATCACTGAGAACTTTACTTGGCACTTTGATAGATAAATGATGTGGAGAAAAAATATTCACAGCGAACGTATAATTCATAAAAACAACGTATTTTTTTAATAATGTGCTAATGGATGTTTTAACTTTTTTCATAGTTAGGTATTCTCCTCAAAACACTTGGATTTATTTTTCAAAAAAACACGGTAATAGAAATGGTACCTCCCAATCAGTCTCAGTATATTATCTCAGTACCAGTTCCAGGACTTGTATAAAAAATAATATTATTTTCTTTATTCCATTTCCATTTGCGTAAACTAGCGTGCAAAATACTTACACAGAAGCATCTTTTAACCTGCTGATAGTGCTGTCAAAGCTAAATCTCTAAAACACTTTACAAGAACCACTTCATTTTCCGTGGTAGGTACCAAACAGAAACGTGCGTATCTTTTTTTTCTGCGCTCGATGACGCAACGCACGAGCCGGTATGCAGTATGCAGCCAGCCTGACAGGTTATGAAAGCAATATAGCACTAGAAGACGTACTAAGATTAGTTTGTCAAGGCGGTTAAAGATATAGAGTATTTGAATAGAGGAATAGAAGGAACAAGAGAAAATGTTTACTACGGAACCCTACCACACGTGCGTATATTTTTTTCTGCGCTTGATGACGCAACGCACGAGCCGGTATGCAGCCAGCCTGACAGGTTTCAAGACGCGTGGTCGCACCAGTGTATATGTATAGTATACCTTTATACCTGGTACTGGTACACGCATGGAGATTAGTTTACGAAGGTGGTTATAGTATTAGGGTTTTAAGAGAGAATATTCTTGGAAACTATGGTGAGAAGTTTCTTTGCCTGGATTCTTTATGTAGTTTGTCGACCCCACGTGCTATTCACTTGTATGTATGACGTACAAGGCTTTTCGCCATTCCTACCATCGCTTCGGAGTATAATGTTTACTGTCTAATGGGTAATGTGAGAAATAGTATAGCAAAGTTTATTTTCATTATCACGTCCCAATTGGTATGAGTCTTTTCAATACCCCTTACTATTCTATTATTCAAACCTCATTTCAACCGATCCACATTTCCATTTCAAATAGAACTCTATCACCGCTTTTCAAACTAAATAAAGGCTCAATAATTAGCTTCTTAAAAGGCCGTTGCGTCAGATATGTGCGACATTTTTTGCCCGCTCTTTGGTAACGCAGCCTAGAATGTGGTGGTGCAACAGACAAGGAATTTTTCTTAACGGTGCTCACCCAAGTAGCATTTTACTCCATTTAAGAGTACACATTTAGTTCACAGGTGTACTTAAAGCATTATTACAGTTCACTCGTGATGTATAAGCTGCATTATTGCGATTAATAACACCTATACCTGTCTAAGGGACTTATAGGAGTATAGAGTTATACTTTTATACGATTGTTGGTGTTATAATACTCTAAAAACTATCCTTTAGTCAGCCGTCTGACTGAGAGCATTATAGGAAGGTAGAGATACGGCAACAGCTGTTTAACGGCCTACTTGTACGATGTTATAGAGCTAGCATTTTAATAGAACACACGTGGTCATTTATAAAGCCAAAGGCTGTTATGTTTATTTGTTTTAGACTGTTATACAGCTAGTAGCTGTAGTAGGACTTGTTTGTGATCATTAAAATAACCTTTTTTTACAATCTGTACAGAAGTGTTTAAATGGTTCGCATGTGTACTATAGGCTGTTAAAAGGACTATATGTGTTGTCCATTAACATCAATAGCAGTTTATTTGTCCACAAGTACTACTCTTATTTGCTGTAAACTGAACATGAATGTGAATGTGATATTCTATTACACTTATCCCACTGTTGTGTGTTTATTATTATTTATTTAGTTTGTTACAAAATTTGTATTTTAGGTAGTACTTGACTTAGTACCCCGGCTAGGTGATTTAACGGCAATAATTATTATTGCGGATCTCTAAAATTTCAGATATTTTGAAAGGTGAACGATGATACACAATTGACCTGAATTACATCTTAAAGCTGTATGTAAGTTCACATTAGAATAAATTTATAGACATTGGCTCTGTAGTGGTGTAAATGTGGGCCTTCATATAGATAACAGCATTCTAACAGAACACATGTGAACCTATATAACGCTCACCGCATTAAATTGGAGTTATAGCAGTTCCCATAGCCGTATTTCATTTCCACCATTTTGTTCTACTAACCTAAAATATTTACCAAATAAATCTCCAAAATTATCATGCAGATTTATCACAAAATACGCAGATAGAGCGATTGAGTTTTCGTTTCATGTTATAATTAATTACCGTAGTATAATTATAAAGCCAATATAATATCAAAAACTGTAAATTGTAGATTTCCTCTCAGCCAGTTTTAAATATTTTTAAATGAATATCGCGTTTTTACAGAGGCGCGTGAATATTTTAGCTGTAAACATGTATATATTTCACGATAAAGTTGCATTCCCATGGCATTATCATGATTAAAGTATTTAAAACATGTAAGTTAACGCGTGCTATCATAAATTTTTATCCAATTGATATCCGCCGGAGTTATGTTTCTGATGGCAGACACAAAACCAAACTAATGAGGAATAATTAATAAAATAAAGAAATAATTTAGGACACACGTGAATTTTAAGTAGCACTGGAGTACTTTTGTCGGATTTTATAACTGTGAAGGCTGTGTATTTAGCCACTTGTTACTCTTTATTACACTCATGTACGTTGTATAGTTCACACTGCGTCCCATATAGTGCCGTAAGTCAGCCTTAAGTCCAATGTTACTACTTAAACTGCCATTATAATGCTACTATACTGCTAATGTACAGCCATAGTGAACTTAAGGCTGTCTAATTTGTGCCCAAACTGGTTTTATAACAGCATTATAGCAAGCTATACAGCTCTTATACAGCTGACTTACACAGCTTGTGGAGTACATGTGAACGACTAAACATCTTATATAGAACCCGGAATGCTACTTGGGCAACTAGTGGGTGCAGCGGCGAGCTAATTTATTTTAGTTCAGAAGTGTTAAAAGTAGGCTTTTTATATAAATAAAGTGTCTAATTGGTTTTAGTTAGTGTAGCCAAGTTTTGTGCATTTCTCAGAATGATGTGTTTCTTTTCTTTAATTAATAATTCATTATTACTTGTTGATTATATTCTTTGCATTATATTATTTTCAAAGACGTATGAGAATACTTAGGACAAAAAGACTTAATCCACGACGACCGAAGATGAAAAGCTTGCTATTCTTAGTTCCAATTCGACCTAAATACTTAGCTCTAATCGATTTTTTCGCGACAAAATCAGAAAACATGTCAATTTACAAAAGACCTATTACAAAATTCCACAAACCGTCCAACTGGAGGAAGCCGCATAAGAATCTTGACCGATTTCGCCACTTCTTGCGTAAACGAATTACCCTCAATGACTTATAATCACTTGCATTATATTATGAGTGTGTTATGTATATGCGTTTTGGTGTAGGAAACGGTCACGGTCACTAAGGAAGCACAGATACTAAAACTTCAAAGACAATGCAAGAACCAAGAAGTCAGCTGTTAGATTAGCTCTAGTTAAGCTGTAATAAAATTTTGAGTGGAGCATACTCAGTAGCTTGAAGGTGAGATGGTTCCAAACCGGGCGACCTCTTTTGGATCCGAACACCACTTAACTGGGAGAGTTTTACCAAAATCACTGGAGTGCCTGTTGCCCGGGGTGGCAAGAACTGGGACATAGATCCCAATTTCCACCTTGGGAACGTTGCCTCGATGCGGAGCTTTAGAAGATATTTTTTATTTGTAATTTGTTATTTTTTATTTTTATACTGTATTTCCACCTGTAAATATAAACAATTCAACTAGTAAGAATTCTTCATCCCTTAAACGACTTTCATTAAAAGATTTAAAAGCATCTTAGCAGCATGTATAATCACAATGACTAACTCTATGCGTGCTGCTTGGTACAATAACTTCGCAGTCACTGTCAAGAAGCGACATTCGGCCGACCTTAGGTAGGGCTCGCATCGCTGCTAAAGCGTGTAAGTGGAGTTTAACTACTGGTTTAAAAACAGGTTAGATCTGCGCTTTGTTGTATGAGGACGAGATAAAGGGCGTGAGATAAGATCAGCTTCGTCCTTATCTCATTTGAACGGGCCGGTTGCATCACTTTGTGATGATTCACCAGCGGGTGCCGTCTAAATAAAAGGATATATGTTCGGCGTGATGAATGAGTATGGCATATCTGGCATGTCGTCGTGGACTTTTTGAGGCTGACTGCTGTAACCTGCGAAAAAGGACAACATGGCTATGAGTTATCAAATTCCAAATTAATATAATCTACATCATATCATAGCTAGATACTTTAATGTGTAACTGAAGGTCACATTATAATTTCATTATCATATTCATTTCGTAATCGAAAAGTATAATTATATTATAATCACTATGCCAAATCTTGACCAACAAGCTCCAAATGTGTCCAAACATTGCAGATATAAAGGCATGAATATATCATCTGTGATTGATTTGCAATCTCATTTAGATTATAATTACATCTCAATATAGAGGGTGCCTATAATTTATTATTATTACATGACAAATTGCGTATAAAACACTGGAGGCTAAAATTTAAACGGTGATAAATTTTAGTAATAGCTCTGGATTCCAAGGTGAAGAGCATGCAGGCATTAAATGTTAATAACAAGGTGCACCTGTGTAGTCATATTTAGCGTAAACAACGCAATTTGAGACGAAGTACAGTTAATAAGAAAAATACAACTAGTCAATGTTATTTATTATGAATTTGTTTATTGGAAGTTATTTAAGTTCAAGTTAACTTTTTTAGACAAGTCTTTAGAAGAACTGAATTTTTGAGTATCATGTTTGTAACTTAATTTAAAAGAACGTACCAAATATATATTCAAATTTAATAATTATTTTGGAATACATATTTCATTGCATTGTTATACACGGTGAGAAAAATCTCTGACATTATTCAAAACAAGAACCCAAATTTCAGAAAAAGAAGAACAATACTCATACCCTTGTACCTTTTTTGCATTAAATAAATAAAAAATACATGTGACAATTTGTAAAATATTATATCAAGTTTTACTTCTAGACACGAATACGCTCAAGTTGCAAGGTTGTATTTCACTTGAATGCCAAACTTATTTACGTACACACATCTGTTTCTATAAAAGTATCCGTTAACTTCATAGGCTTTTAAGATCACGATCAAAAACAAATTTAAGTAATAAATATGTGAACCAATTAGTTTCTTGCCTCACTGCAATTCTTTGTAACCTTTAGTTTAATTACTTTAACTAAAAAAACGGTATGTTGTACATTTCGATTAAGTTACAGTTAAGTTGAGAATGCGTGGTTGCGACATTCTATAGATTCTGTGTTAAGAATATTAAGTGTTAGTTAAGTAATAGTTTACTCTAAGTTTAGAAAACACTTGGCTCTCTTGCCACATACATACTTGATTTGATTAACATTATGTTGTGAAGCGCAGAGAAAAAGGTTACTTGCAAAATACTTTTACTGCATGTATAGAATACGGAACTCTTAACTCCGCAGCATTTTTATAGTCTTTTGCAAGTATTGAAAGGAATGGAATCTGGAAAGTACCTATTCTATACTGGGTCTAAGCCATGTCTTAATCCCTCCCTTTTTATTAGTTTCAAAACCCCAAGTATAGAGTAAAATTATTTAAAAAGTAAGTACATTTCGCTTTTTTTATACTTGCATACGTTTTCACTTCTGACCAAATAGTACCGACAAATGTGACCAAATGAAACTATATAAAATTTGTAAAAATAATTCATAGGTAGGTACCTATTAAGTTGCAAGGTTTGTTTGTAGTAATATTAATGAACTCTCATGGCTTGAATGGTTAAGTTAAGATGGTAGGTAAAAAAGCAGTAAAAAAGTTTTGCAGTTAAAAATGTTCCCTACCATCTTAAACTAACCATTCAAGCCATGAGAGTTCATTAATATTATTACTAACATAATTACTTCAACGATTTGTGAACGCCACACCACCATGAGTTGATTCGCTGTGATTATGACCTTGCAGAGATGATGACGGCAACACGACTTAAAAGATTCTATCGTGATTGTATTTATGCGTGCGCTTATGTGGTTTTTTTTTTTTTACCAAAACTACATTTATAATAGTTTTTTAAACAATTTTTAATGGATTTCATGTTGTAGTTTCATTTTTTTTTCGTCAATATCATAGCTTTTGTAAGATAACGTCGGGTGTAATTACTACTTAATTCTATTAAAAATATTTGTAAAAATTTAAGACAGTTTTGCAAATAACAGAAAGACCTATGCATTTAGTATGCGACCGAATGACAAGAACAAATGATACTCAAAGTACTTACTAGAGTTCTATTTGGTCATAAGAAAAATAAGTATTTTTGTTGTACATGCACTATACCACTATGCGTGTATATCGAACATAATTATAACAATTTGTTAAAACTACACCATCGACTGATGGCGACCTTGCCAAATGGAAATGATGGTGAATCACGACTGTATCTCGCCAGGTCTTATGGATGTGTGGGTATGGTAAATATCTGCTGCATTGCAACCATTTATTATGCATGCCTACGTATATAATCAAGCTTACTACCATTGAGGGGTGGGCAGTATTCAGAGTGTCAAAGCTTCATACGAACATATTTTGCCACGTCTGATGGCTATAATAATATAGCAAGTTTTTATATGACTACATAAATAACATATAATCAAGCCTACTACCATTGCGGGGTAGGCAGTATTCAGGGTGTCAAAGCTTCATATCAACAGATTTCGCCACGGCTGATTTTGATGGGATTTCACATAAACATTTGTATTGCTGCAAATAGCAATACTATCTTCGGGGTGTCGTTTGAATAAGTATTTCTCTACAGGAAAATAAAATATGTTTGGTAGCTACCGTCTATGTTTTTTTTATTCCCAGTTCAGTATGGAAGCATGGTATGATGCGTAAAATAAAAACAATAATCAGGAAATGAACGAGTCATTCATACTAATTGTTTGCATCACCTTAGTGAATGAAGTAATGTTCAATTCAACCAGGAAGAATGAGTTTATTGATATTCTCAAGTATTTAAATAATAATCTCACGGATGCATCGATCGATAATAACTAAGTATTAAGTATAAGTATTATGACTTGTTTTACTTCACGTTACAAAACTAAAACATATTGTGGCAAACGAATAAAGTTGAACAAAACTCGATATAGGTAAAGATAGTTCTAGAGTGCGCAAGAAATCACAATTAAATAAATAATTTTGTTAAAAAAAGAGGACGAAATACGACAAGGTGAATTTGACCGCCCAATATTTTACAATAAATTTAAATATATAATTTTGTCCTAAAAATGGGACGAAATAGGAAAGTTTACAATAAGCTCCTCGTCAATTTAGTATGGGAGATCCAAAATGGCTCCAAAATTGTGTTTTTCAGCCATGTTGAAATAAGTTGTAAAACGTCTACTATTGATTATTCCTTCACGTGTAATGAAATAAATCATTGAGTCATGGCCGATTGACCAGAATGTGCCAAATCTCAAGGTTAGGACGAGATTTACTTGAAATTCAACTTCTTATTTGTTTATATCTAGTTGCTCAGTATAAACCCATTCCTATGAGATTAAATTTATTTATAAGGCGTTTATGACATTCTTGTATTAATATTTACATAATTAACTGGTTTCGCTCATCTAGTATCTGGATTTTATTTAATAATTCTATATAGAAGTAGTAGTTATAGTTAGTTATAAATAAGTATAGTACAAAGTTACTATAGGATAGGATCACAGAGCAGACATATAGGATGCTGTAGGCATGTTTCTTCGCTGTCCCAGCTTAACCAAATTATTAATTAGTACTTGTCATTCTTTGTGGTAGCTTTATTCTAAACATATTAGTTATATTAAAATCATTGTCGTATGAGAAAGATCCCCCAAGTTTCTCTCATACAAAAGCGTGCGTGCCAAATATCTACTATACTTCTATATCGGCACGATTTCATCACCTCTATAACGATGTGTGTTTAACAAAAACTGATCTACAGAACCATAGAGTTGTTCTCACGGTGGATTACGTTGATGGATGCAAGAATTTACTTTGATCGATCATACGTAAGTAATATTATTATGGGTAGGATATGTATTGTCACTTTCGGAAGTTACGAATAGAAAAGAAATGGAAAATCGATGCTGATGACGACGACGAATACGAAGAAGAAATCAGCAGACAAAGCGACGTTGAAGTTTAATGATGTCTTTATTTACGAAGAACGTTCGTGGCCTTAAATTTCTGCAGTTCGCGCTAGGCTTAGTTTTGACCGCATTCAACAGACTTGTTAATTATGCATACCTAGTATAGGTATAACTTAACGAGCAAGCTTAGGTTTTTGCCGGTGTCATCACCTCGGTTAGATCATGCTACTTAGCTAGCACAAGGTCGACGTTAGTTGTAAACCTGCCTGCTTGATTTGTGGTTAGCCTACTTACTGTGCATGGATGATAGGTTAGGCTAGGTACTTAGTCAAATTTGTCTTCGAATTCTAATTCTAAAGTCTGGTCTGGGAGCGATATCTTTGTTTGAAATGCCTCTAAATTATTATGAGACTTGCAAATTTTTTTCTGCTAATTGAGTGATTTAATGTATGTAAAGGATTTGTTTAATTGCTTTACTGAGTGCATGCATAATTACGTTTTACACCTTAGTAATTAGTAGGCAGGTCATTTCATTACGAGTCAACTTGAGTCAGCTCGCGACCACGATTGCAGCAGCGCGATCGAAACGTCGGGCAAAGGTATTCAGGCCCGTTCTCTAATACAATAATGAGTGAACTTGCGTTAAACTAACTACATACATAACATTTGTTTTGCTATTCAGTCTAAAATAAAGCATTTGATTTAGTTTAACTCCTTGCAATTTAGCTTTATTACCTTCATTTGAATAATTAAAAGATACAAAGATGCATAGAATCCATTTTAGTTTTTTACAAGGATCGGCCGCCATTTTGGATCAACCCAAAACATTGTAGGCGTCAAATCAAGGCATAATGGTTGTATGATTCTCAAGAAACGGGCAAAAAATGCTGACGTAGGTTATTTTTTTTAAGTTTTTTGCTGACCTAGGAGATAAGAATAACGAGATGATCTTTTAATGGTATCTGTATATATTTGGCGTGCCTAATCTAACTGTTATTAATTTTAAAATAGTTTCACCAACTCCTAATTGTTGAAGACCATCATATTTGCCCATAGTTTTATTTATTCTTAACTCTATCAGACCAACACAGAGTCGATGATGAAGTGAGCTCACTCAGAAGTCTTGAAGACATTCCCACGTTTCAGCTCATATGCTCAATGACCTTTTCAAAAATTTCACTTGGCGATTTCCTCTACTAACTCGACCAAAAGGACATTTTGCGAAAATGACATTTTGAGAAAGAACATTATGATCTGAGACGTAATTCTACACCGAAGTCCCACAGCAAGCTGATGTGATGTGATGTAGCTGTCTGCTGTTTAGCAATCAAAATCCACAGTGATGATTCATCTCATCACCACAATATCCTTGTGGCAAAAAAAACGCCTCTATAAATAAACTCCTCTAATCGTGCAAGCGACTTTTTTAATTAATTTTATTAATCATCGTTTTTGTTTGATACAAAATATGTTATATGATGATGTGATATATAAGCCGTGCGTTTAAAGAAACGATTTGAAAATGGCGTCGGCTCGCTTCGTGATTGGTCCGCCTCGCATGCGTTCTCGCTCTACCTAATAGAGAGTGAGCGAGAACGCATGAGCGCGTCGGCCATTTATAGATCGTTTCTTTATGTGCACGGGTTATACCTACTTCCTATCCTACAACGCCAAAACAACGCTATACGACTTGTCAAAATGTTACGCGCGCACAACGCCATCTATTTTGAAACTGAGAATTTTCTCCGGAACGAGCAAATTAAAAACCCCCATTGAATAACTATGATTTAGTTACTAATACTAATAGTAATCTTAGTATTAGAGGCTTAAAAAGCCATCATGAGTAATGATTTTACCTTCCTAAGTCTAGATCGTAATGCGACCAACTTCCTTCCCAGTAAATCTAGACCCAACCTTCATATAAGGTTAGACCTAAATATGGCGTGTAGGCATAGATAGATCCTAGGTCCTATTAGACTTGGCGTTTTTGCTGATCGGAATGCAAATTATAAAATAGTTTAAAAGATGTTTATTTAGTAATGTTAGACAAATGAAATAATTTAATTTAATTTAGATGATTGATTAACTGACAAGATAATCTGCTTAGAAACATACCTAGACAAAAAACCAAAGCAGTGAATCTAGATCTCCCTGAAATAGGCATCTAAATGTGTGAATAGGTACCTTAGCTAAATATCTTAATTAGGGTAAATATGCCTAACGTCGGCCCCCCCCCAAACGTCGGCCATCTACACGTTTTCAGCTTGCTTTAAGTTCATAAAGTAATAAATGTGGATTGTGCCACACGTATTGCAACCTTAATTTATACTTAATACGTACAAACCGTTACCATCCAATTACGTCACTCGCTCATCGCACACTGAGCGTCAGTAGAGATCGCGCCGTTGAAGCGTCAAATTCTTCGCTAAAGTAGCTTACTTGCTGTGAATACCCACACTTCGGGGATTTATGTTAAAAACATTTTACGTTTATTTTATTTTATATTAAGCAGTTTTATCACTAAATAGTAATTTTTACTACATTTTGACATAGTTTTTGCAACATTTTACGTATTGGTTTAAGGGAAAAATAGGGGGCCGCCATTAGAACACGAGTTTTGGCTTAAAAGCGCAATCTCGGCCGGGGCCGACTTAAAGCAAATGCAGTCTGTTTTATAAGTTCAACGATTTAACGAATTTTGTTGGCTAATTATGAAAATTTGTAAGAGTTATAGGTACATAAATCTATTTCACGTTTAATCACCAAATTACGGCCGGGGGGATATTAGTTGAATCTCGATAAATAAGGTACACAAAACTGGGGCCGACTTTAGAAGTATTATAGATCGTAATGTCGGCCAGCCTCGAATTCTAGCGCCACTATACATGCTGAATGTTTTTTAATTTATTTTTTCTTTAAATTTATTCTTTTAACTTATATCCTCAAAACTTCATATTTATTAATATGATGACTTTATTTTATTGTTTATAAATAAATATTATAAAGAAGTGAGGTTTGGATATATGTGTCACCGTAATATTGCATAAACCGTTAGATATAATCTATCTTAGGAAATTTACAATCTAACCTAACCTAACCTACCGATAGTATATAAACTGACGAGTAAGTTTGTAAACTAACAGTTGTTACAATTTAACGCTGACATAGGCATACCTACTAGGATTTCTAAAAGTGTTCGTAAGAATCTATTTGGAAATAAATAATTTGACTTTGAGGAGTTAACATTATTGAAACAATTTTTATGACAAAATATGGTTTAGGATAGGACAAATATCCTTAGGAACTTGTTGCTATCTATTAAATTTATGCTTATATTATATAAATCATATTAATAATATTTTTCATTGTCTTAATTTTAAACATCCTATACGCGGCCGACATTTGGGAAAAGCGGGACCGACCATTGGGCTGAAAACGGCCGACTTTTGGGTTTTTTGGACTTTACCGCATTTAAGCCTTACTACTTTTTTCTTTTAGTAGGAAAGTCAATTTTAAGCCTACGAACATAAAATAGATTTATCAATCTGTCTATAACGCAGCAAATGCTATCCTTTCGTTGCAAACTGAAGGAGCCAGAGCAATCCAAAGTTAGAAAATCCGTAAAGGGGCCGACATTTGGCGTATTTACCCTACCTACCTAGCTAATATTTAGCATATAGCACTTGTCAAGTAAATATGAACATAACATAATGTCAAGACGGTATAGAGGTCTACGATAGAGATGTACCTATTTAGGTACCATGATAGGAAAATGTTTGTCCAAGTGAGGAAATGAAAGACAACATGGTAGATAAGTAAGAACTTACATAACACGAAAATATAACTTAATATTATTGTTATAACATCTCTCAACAATCCACACTAGCCGTAGGTAGAGAGAATAATAATTGAGTGAAAGTAGAGAGCACTTCACATTAGGTTAGGATAGAGAGGTATGTGGAAGGGTTCCATCGTGTGAACGTGGAGGAGGGACGGTATAACCTTGTCGAAATTCGCATAAAAATCCTTGAATGAATTAAAGTATTTAGCATGAAAGACTCTCATCCAAATATTGATAAAAGGAAAATAGAATTAACATTCTTCGAATATTTACCATGGGGTGACCTATTTCGCATGGATTGTGACCAGCCTCGGTAGCGCAGTAGGCAGCGCGTAAGTCTCATAATCTTAAGGTCGTGAGTTCGATCCTCACCCGGGGCATTGCTTTTTGCATGTTTTTTTTGTCATTAATTCCTATTTCGTACTTTTTCCCAACAAACGAGGTCGTACAACCTGTGCTACTGGTTTTGTTTTGCAATCTTACGCATTGGGCGTGTGTTTCGTAATATGTAAATCCCACTTTGATACAATGAAAATACCTGTTAGTAGCGAACCCACATTTCAAATTGCTTATTAGTACTTCTTACTCTTTGTTTGTTGACTAATATGGTCCGACAATTTTGATTTCAGTTTGTTATTGTCATTCGCCATACAAAATTAATTAAATACCAAAATTGGTTTCTACGCCATCTATTGATGAATAGCAAAACTAAAAATTACGTTTCAACATACGAAATATTTTGCTTTGTAAATAAAATATTGTTGAAACATGACAAATATTATGAAGCATTTTTATTCAATCATCATTTAATTGCCTTTATTTGTATAAAATATTGCCCAACAATATTAATTTATTTTATTTTGATTTCAGATTGAGTTGCGCACGCTGTTCATTCATAAGGACGTAAGTGTTATTTTGGGTTCTCATTTTAGTATTTTAATATTAAATATCAATTAAACTCCGCTTTATTCCAAAGAAAATTTTGTATTGTTTCAAATAAGCTTCAGATAAAATCTTAAAATTTCAACACAAACTAATTTTCAAAACTTATCGCTAGGTCATCTCCGGATTTCAATTTTTGCCTTTCTTGGACTTTACCGCCATTATTTGCCTTCATTTCAAGTCTTATTTCTTAGAAAATAGAGTCTTCTATCGATTCGATTACGAATTTAAGTAAGTTTTCTTGGGTCTGATCAAACAATGACGTTATATAAGCAACTTAAGGCCGCTGTAAGGTCTCGCGGCGTTCGTTGTGTTGTGATTTTATTAGCGTTTATTTACTACAAGTGAAGTATTGCACCAAGTAGGTACACCTTTTATGTCATGGTCGAGTCGTCACGTGCCAATAAGGATAAGCTTATCACGTGTTTAAAAAGTCAATTTTGAAAGGTTAGATGGTTTACTTTAAAATTTTGCCCATGAAACTGATTTTCCCAAGGAATTAAATCAGGAATTTGCCTTCCCATAATAAATGTGTGTTTTCCGACCTGTGAAAAAAAAAATTGAATATAAACAACGAAAGCTCACGAATCTGTTTATACAACAAGTTATTATCGAACCGTTTTACACCCATCACTAGTGGTCGTGATCTAAAAATGTGAAATGTCACTCTGTTAGAGCATTATAGTATAATAAAAACAGACTGGCGCAATAAGTTTGACATAGAAAGGGCAGGTTGCCTAATGCGATTGACACAATATTATCAAAGCTTTTAAAAGTGCTTCGATGTCTTTTAGAGAAAGTTCTATGTGTTATTTATTTTGTTTCGTTTGTCTACTTTCAATTCATCTTTTTTTATTGGCCTATTGTTAGGTTAGAGGTTTTCTTATTCTATTATTCAATTATAGCTTTAATATTACTTAGGCATTTATAAAATAAGCTCTTAATTTAATAGATGTGACGGTAGTTGATCGTTTCTATTACTTTAGACAAGACAATTAAGATTTCTACTCAATCTTACCTAACTTAACTGACGAAATTCCTTGTCATTCTACTTATCTCAACTCTATCTTACGGTAGCTTAATTTTAGTCAAGAAAGTTGAGTCTTCTGTAAAATCTGACCAAATGACGAAATACCTTCTCTTATTTTTATCTAAACTCTATCTTCTGTTAGCTTATGCCTCAAGTCTGTTATCAGATTGAAGCTCTCCCACACGTGACCGGTATTTTTACATAATCTGCATTTCTTGCAGACCTTTAGCAGCCTTATTGATGCCAACACAACAGGTTGCTTTTGGCCTCTTAGCAATGATAACTGGATTTGATGTAACTTGGCTGAGTACTTGCTCATTGCTAAAGAAGTTTGCCGTGGCCGATGATAATCACTTACCTTCTACAGTGTGTCTGTTAATGGATTTATCGCTTGTTTTGATCGAAAGCATCAGCGTTACGACTAATTAAACGGCACAAGGTGTTGCTGTACCTAATGCTTATGAGAGTACGGTAACAAGATCTACCACTTGTACACTCATAATCATAACACTTGGATTGATTTTTCATTTTATTTTGACCGTAGATCAATTTTTTCCTATTATGGTACAAAAATAATTGTCTGATATATACAATGATGACAAAACATAAAAATACTTGAAACTACTTGTACAATGCATTTTTTTTGCATAAAATTAATAATGATTAAGTAATGAGTAATGACATTTTAGCTTATTAGCAATTACACTTTCTCAACATGCTATCTATAGTAAAATATCTTTTCTAAGGAGAAATATGCGGCTTTCATGTTGTTAATAATTGTGAATCACTTTATATAGAGTCTTGTCTTAATATGCGAAGAGTGAGTGTCCATTTCATGTAAAGTTAATAGAATCGATAAATTTTGTTGTAGAAAATATGATGTTGTTAATATTAAAAGCCTTACTTTTATTTTATATTCTCTCAACTTAAATCTATTTCAATTTACAATATATTTTGCTTCATCGTTATAAATTTTTCATTGGTTTGTACCTTTTTTGAACTTTACCATGTTTTGTTAGCTTAGTGTCCCTTGTAGATTGTCTAATTTTAATAGAAAAATCTTACTTATTGATATTATCAGATACATGGAGAGACCTTTCTCATGTTTTGCTAGAAATTTTGGATATACAATCTTCTCCTAATTCGTCTCTTAGATAACCAGAAAGGTTTCCATCGTCTATAACACCGGGTATATCATCATGTTACGTTTATAACAATCTTGAGGTTTTATAAATGGTATAATAACGGAACGCTACAGCTCTGATGGCCTCCCGCCGAGAGGTTTTGGTTAAAACCACTTTTCAAGTTTTCTCTTACCAGAAAGGTTTGCTTGACCTGTCGTATTTTTGTTGAATGGCTACTTATGAAAATATATTTACTGAGAACCTTACTGTGTTCAGATTATTATTTGTTTTTACCTCAGTATCCATATAAAATTTTATTGCAGTAACTGTTTGCGATATTATTAGCGTCGTTATTACTTTACTGTCATTAAGCACGAAAGCAAATATTAAAAAAATACTTCCTGATTAAACTGCTAAAAAGATGATCCCAGATATATGCTGATATCCAGCCAATAACGACCCTGTCCAATAACGTCATCACCCACCAATCAGCGACCGGATTCGAGACGTTCGAATTCCAAAATCTGTTGCATGCGTTGCAACACCGCCATGTTTATGTATGAGACACGACCTTGGGTGTGTGTGTGTGTGTACTGTGTAGTATGCGATCGGCGTGGGCTTTCGACTTTGTTTGTCGCCTACTATCTTTGCCTATTCACGTACAATACTATTCACAAGGATTCTAGCTAGTGAAGTTTCAACGCTTACTCACAGACGAACTTATTCCTGTTTTTTAGTCGTTCATTGGATTTAATACTTTTTAGATATTTATCGAATTTAATGTATTCTTTGAATATATAAATATTTTTCCCCGTTGAATTTATGTAATCGGACGTTTTAGATCTTAGTTGGTCAGGGTCAGATTTTTTAATTTTTACTACGCAGAAATACTCTAAATTCATTTGCAGTCTCTGAATTTGTGATTACACTTGTGCAGATATTGCCTAAAACTAAAAGCCTTATCTAGGATTGGGACTGGTTTCCCTTCTGGGTTGCGGTTGCGAAGATCGGATAGCAATCGCTCTGTCTGTATAAAACCAAGAGAACCAAAGCAAACCCATTTCTAATAATAAAAAAAACCCGTGTCCTCATTAATCCCCTATATTAGGTAGCCGAGAAGGTGAAGTACGGAAAAAGGCCAGGGAGATGATGACGATGACTTGTGCTGTGCAGATATTTTACTCCTCTTGACAAACATCCTCAGCAAATTTAAAAACATACGCAACTCAAAAAGAGCACTTAAACTAAAGGCATTGCAAACATTGGTGATTATAGGCGCGCGCGCGTGCTAGGAATGTCGAGTGGAGGAAAGTTGCGCGGAACCGCGTTTAATTGTATGTTGGTTGTATGGCTTTATGATGGTTTATGTGCATAGTCCGTTGTTATAATTGCGTCACAGGGCAACGTTGTTTCTTTGTGTTGTACATTGTAAGAGGAAATCTTAGTATGAGCATGGAGTAATATAATATGTATGAGGAAGGAAAACATAGATAAAACACGAAACATATAACTTATTTAAACGTTAGTGTCGTTAGATTCCTCGTCTAAAATAAAATAAATATTTTTAGCGATCTAACCCGAAACGATAATCGAACTCAGGACCTTCAGTTCAGCGCTAGTGCGTCCTACCGGCAGTACCTATTCACTAAGCTATTTCAGTCAAATTACAACGTTACAGTACTAAAATACAAATTAAAAATAGAGTGTGCTACAGTATAGCAATGGAAAGTCCACAAAAATCACTTTCTTCGCCCGATTACGTCGACTACGGTAGCAATAAAACGACTCCCTTCGTCGGTGCAAAAAGCCTTGCCTTATTGAGTCAAGAGCACCGACTGATTGACATTCATTGACAGTTCCAATCGTGACCAGTTGCGTTCTATAGCGTCGGTTCGATATTCTAGTTTGTGAAGGGAAGAATGTACTTTCGTGCTGTTCAAAAGGTGCTGCTTTTTGTGTTACATCAAACTGAAGTCTCATTGACAATCCATCCTGATGTTATTGTGTTTACAAAAAATTTCATTTGCGACCCTTTTCGTAAGAGTTGCAGCGCAGGAAAAAATTTACGGCGCCACCCACGCCACCATCGGGTGGCATTTATTAGCAGTAAGGTACTAAAGACTACCACTAGATGGTGTTGTTTCAAAACAATAAATCTAATATCTATATCTACATGGTCTATTCTATAATAGTAATCGTGGTATTGAATTTTGTTTAGAATGATTCTGAGTTTCTATCTATAGCTCCTAAGCTCGTAGTCGTAGTTCACAACTTTGCCTGTATAGTTAACCGCAGTTTTACCAGTAAAAGTTCAGCCAGCCTTATCAAGCACTGGAATAATTTACCGCCGCCAGTACGAAACTCTACATCATTATATTCATTTAAAAAACAATTGAAACTTCATCT
Source organism: Scrobipalpa atriplicella (assembly GCA_029255725.1). Classification (NCBI taxonomy): domain Eukaryota; kingdom Metazoa; phylum Arthropoda; class Insecta; order Lepidoptera; family Gelechiidae; genus Scrobipalpa; species Scrobipalpa atriplicella. The sequence continues at coordinate 33,240 of JARACY010002780.1, forward strand.
CCTGGAAAATCAATCAAAAAATATAAACATTCAAAAAAGAAAGTCGTTCTATAGCTAAATATATTATATTGAACTTAAACCCTCACACTTCTGTTATTTATGTTTCTTCACTTTCATTATTTCTGTTATTGTTTGGTAGTATTGTCACTGTTTAAAAACGTTCTCATTTTATTTTGTAAATTTTTTCAAAGTCATCAGTTTGTCTTGACTGTGCTACGAGCACAATTAGGTACCACGGAAGACCAGCGTTGTAGTGCTTAGTGCTACAGCATGTGCTGAGTGACTACCTTTTTTAGTGTTATTTAATAAGTTAAGAATGTAAATTTTACCTATTATGTATCTTTGCACTAAAATAAATGATTACTTTACTTTACTTTACTGTCCATTCGAATCACGGCTGGTTCGTGACTGCGCTTAGACCTCGCAGTAGCTTTTCCTCGACTAACTGTTGATGGCGATATACAGGTGCTCTGGTACCTATTGACTTGTCGACCTCTGCGGCCTTGTTTGTCGTGTTATGCCGTTTACCGTGTTTATATATTATTGTTTAACTTGTTCAAATAAGTATTTATCATAACTTTGTTCTCAATATCAGTTATAATAATTTAGTTATTTACTTTTGTATTTCGCTACATCAGTAAATTCATTTCGATTTCATTTTATCTAAACAAAATAACATTACTGGAGTATTTTTTGATAAAATATAAATTAAATAAACTTTCCAAATAACCAAGCCTAGCCTAGAATTTCAATCGAACTATTTTTACCAATAGTAGTTTTCGCCTTTATCTATTTTTAGCGTTCCACGCCCGCAGAATACACAGCACCTTTCCTATCGATCGACAATATTGATCCACCATCACTACATCCGGGTCGTTGCCACGCGTGTTTATATTTGTAAGTAGAAGTACGTACATTATTGTTGTTATCGATTCATAGCGCACTTAGAGATTGAGTGACGACATCGCAGGACTTTCCCTTCATAATGGAAGTACTTACATTACACTACACGGTTATACAGGCTGATACTTAGGCTTTTGTATCATCTTTATCTGGTTTGGTTGCATATTAAAGTTATTGATAGCTACGTGATTATTAGGTTCTTTAAAATCTCTGAATGACACCTGGGTCTACGAGTTTATCGACCCGACCCTTGCGACAGAAAAATATTAAAAAACAGGGGTTCGTATGTCAAGTCAATCAATAAAACTGTTTTCTGTAAATTTTCATTACTACATCCATGTTTTTCACTATGCATCTCATCGTCACATCCTATACATGAAAGATGTGCCTCACCAGCTCATGTAACGTAATCCGTAGGCGTCCATTCTTATGCTAATGTTTAGATTCGCATGACACCCTCACTCGAAGGGAGTGGCACTTGTCACTTCGCCTGCATAACTGCCGTTTCATCTTATGTAAGTTCATTATTGTCGCAGAAATTATGTAGACAATAAATGTTTATAAATGTCTAAACTCCAAAACCCGGACACCTGATAAGTCTGAGTAATGATTTTGCTTTTTCGACTGGTATATTTTTGTCTCCACTCCTCAATATAGACAGCTATTTATTTGGTCAAATGCATGATGAATATGATGGATGATGCAAACATGATGATGCAAATGCAAATTTATAAACACACTAGATGCCCCCTAAATATTGATCTGTCTGTCCATCCATGTGCAAAATAAAATAAATAAGTTTGTTAAAACCTAATATAAGTTCATGGAATCCGTGGTCTACTACAGATAATGCCATTATACCAATATTTGCGACTGACTTCTATTACAAGGATTGCAAATTGTTCGGTAGTTTAGTACCGTTACTCAATCCAGGGTAACCATAAGTTCGGGTAACAGTCGGGCCCGTTAATCTGACATCCGTTGTGTCAATGTCTGGCCACCGCAGTATTAATTTGATCTACATTTTATACAACTTCCTTCCAATGCCAAGTACTTAGTGCTATTATCATTACGCTGTCTTTTTTTATTGTTGGGTCCATGATATAAGTAAAAACAACAGAGCAAATTTTAAGTTTTAAAAGAACGGAGGAAACGAAGGCAACGTCGTCGGCAGCAGCAGCACTGGGAGAAGAGAACTTAAACAATAAATAAATGTCAATATATTTTCATTAGATGAAAATGCCCATTAAAGGGAAAAAGGGTAACAAAGTACATACATACATACATTAATCACGCCTTTATCCCTAATGGGGTGGGCAGAGCGTAAACGACCTGAACAAAGGTCATTCCGCCACGTCTGACAAGTTTTGAAGGTTATTCCAGATGGATCTGTGTATTGCCATAGTGACAGGTTGTCAGCCCATCGCCTAAATTACATTACAAGAACCCTTGAATCCCTTAGCTGATTTTTACAGCATGCCCGGGAGGAGATGCAGCTGGCACATTCTATGTTTTTCTATCACTCCCAGTCCAGTATGGAAGATAACAAAGTACATAAACAAATAAAAGAGCTTTCCTTGTCTACCTAAAACCAACATCGTTAGTGGTACAATAGCACTAATTGGGTTCTAAATGAGAGATAACATCAGCATTGTTCCATTCTACGCAGCATCGATTCCGATCGGGAAAGTTAAGAAAACTCTTTAGTTGTTACTTGCAGTAATACGGATTAGACAGCAATGGACTGAGTCAATAGTCAATACATTGTGTTTGCACTTTTCCTCGCAAATATTCACGTGCGCTCTACTTCGGGAGGAGCGCTTTCCAATGTACGAATTTCGAACTCGTAGAAAAAATTCCAATTTTTTTTTAGTACCGCCATCTAGTATCGAGTAGTGGTAAAAAAGATGTCAAGAGTACTTACTAACTAGATTTAAAAAAAATCTTGTGCTATAAAGTTCTTAATTTATTATGTTCGTTTTAACTTTTTACATATAGATAAGATATTATACCAGGGTTTTTTTCTACAACCACCAACTGAGCTAACATCCTAACATTTATTCATTCAAATAATAAATCATCATGCGGCATAATTTCTACTTTTACAATTTTGTAAGAATCCATTAGTCTTCTCTTCACAAACAATGACACTGATTCTCCCATGGTGTTCAGCCATTGCTAAACCTCAAAACACCATCAAAAATAAATAATTAAAACCATCGATCAAGCTCGTCTCGCTATTATATTACAAGTTATTTTATTTAGCAGGTGAAGCAACGTGGGTCGTTCCCAGTTGAGTAATACGCACTTGACCTTAAGCCGCAGAAAACCATAAACGCGAAACACCAACTACTCATAACACCAACTTTTATCTTTTATCGAATGGGTTTTCTAGTCGACGATCGACCCGGAGAACCCTGATGTCAGAGTTTTAAACCCCTCTAACATGGTTTACGTGACGACCACTATTAAAGACAGCGACAGAGACATCGAGACGGTTTAAACTGCCTACCGAACACAAATACAGGCGATAGAGTAGAGTTGTATTGTCTTGACCAATTGGAAAAATCCTTATTGAAAAAAGACAACTTGTTTTCCCATGGGAATCGAACCCACGACACATAGATCAAGCTCATCTCACTATTATACCAAACAGGTGAAGCAACGTGGTGGGTCGTTCTCAGTTGAGTAATACGCTCTTGACCCCGACGACGTATATTGTCGAGTGGCTGTGAGAGATTTGGTGATGAGAACATTTTAATTATGTGGGTGGTTGTGTAGTGTGTTGTGTGTCTTATAGTAATTTAAATGTAAATTTTATATTTAAAAAAAACACACAAAACTGTTAAAATAATTGGGTTATTTTTCTTTTCGTTTTATGCTTCCTTTACAAAAAATGCATCTAGGTATAGGTAAATGAAAAATAAATTGCGGGAGCCATGAAATAGTACTATAGAGTCGACTTTGAGACATTTTCAAGTTAGTGCGATTATTTTTATCATTATTTCCATAGTTTATTTCTGTAGTAGTAAGTTAATGACTTACAAGATTCTCACAGGTTATGTACCTATAGCTATACAGGCCTTATTTTATGTTGTTAACATATTGCAGATAAGTACTAACCTAGCTGCGAAACCAATAGAAATCCACTAAATTCCGCAAATACCACACTAATGTCATTCTAAAATTCGCTCCATTCATCCCAAACAAGATTTGCCAACTTGCAATTACTGACATTCCAATATCATGCTGGTTGCGTTTCGTAACCGCAAGTACTGACTCACGCAACTAACATACTGACTTAAACACCTAAAATAGTCCTTATTGCAAAGCAAAAAATAAAAAAAACTGTTGAAAAAATCCAATTTTAGGGCGTGAACGTATCTGAAACATTTTTCCAAGGAACATAACATATAATAGGTTGAATTTGAGCGCTTAATACAAAATGACTCGAGCTGCTGGCACCATTTTTATGGATGAAAAAAAAACGACCTATATTCCATGGGGAAAATTGTTCAGTTTCAAAGCATGTTCGTTCATATTATTTCAGATATTTTTTCTACAATTTGTATAATGTATAAGGATATAATTCTTAACGTAGCTACCTGTAGTGCAATGTACTTAAAAACGTGCGTGCTGCGATGATCGGCATTATACAATAGATGATTTGAAACGATTTGCTGTATGTTAGTATACGCTGTGAGTGATAGGTGATCTTTTTTATTTGATCCATATTTGCTGTGGATACAAAAAGGTGTAATGGATGGTTTACGTGACGACCACTATTAAAGACAGCGACAGAGACATCGAGACGGTTTAAACTGCCTACCGAACACAAATACAGGCGATAGAGTAGAGTTGTATTGTCTTGACCAATTGGAAAAATCCTTATTGAAAAAAGACAACTTGTTTTCCCATGGGAATCGAACCCACGACACATAGATCAAGCTCATCTCACTATTATACCAAACAGGTGAAGCAACGTGGTGGGTCGTTCTCAGTTGAGTAATACGCTCTTGACCCCGACGACGTATATTGTCGAGTGGCTGTGAGAGATTTGGTGATGAGAACATTTTAATTATGTGGGTGGTTGTGTAGTGTGTTGTGTGTCTTATAGTAATTTAAATGTAAATTTTATATTTAAAAAAAACACACAAAACTGTTAAAATAATTGGGTTATTTTTCTTTTCGTTTTATGCTTCCTTTACAAAAAATGCATCTAGGTATAGGTAAATGAAAAATAAATTGCGGGAGCCATGAAATAGTACTATAGAGTCGACTTTGAGACATTTTCAAGTTAGTGCGATTATTTTTATCATTATTTCCATAGTTTATTTCTGTAGTAGTAAGTTAATGACTTACAAGATTCTCACAGGTTATGTACCTATAGCTATACAGGCCTTATTTTATGTTGTTAACATATTGCAGATAAGTACTAACCTAGCTGCGAAACCAATAGAAATCCACTAAATTCCGCAAATACCACACTAATGTCATTCTAAAATTCGCTCCATTCATCCCAAACAAGATTTGCCAACTTGCAATTACTGACATTCCAATATCATGCTGGTTGCGTTTCGTAACCGCAAGTACTGACTCACGCAACTAACATACTGACTTAAACACCTAAAATAGTCCTTATTGCAAAGCAAAAAATAAAAAAAACTGTTGAAAAAATCCAATTTTAGGGCGTGAACGTATCTGAAACATTTTTCCAAGGAACATAACATATAATAGGTTGAATTTGAGCGCTTAATACAAAATGACTCGAGCTGCTGGCACCATTTTTATGGATGAAAAAAAAACGACCTATATTCCATGGGGAAAATTGTTCAGTTTCAAAGCATGTTCGTTCATATTATTTCAGATATTTTTTCTACAATTTGTATAATGTATAAGGATATAATTCTTAACGTAGCTACCTGTAGTGCAATGTACTTAAAAACGTGCGTGCTGCGATGATCGGCATTATACAATAGATGATTTGAAACGATTTGCTGTATGTTAGTATACGCTGTGAGTGATAGGTGATCTTTTTTATTTGATCCATATTTGCTGTGGATACAAAAAGGTGTAATGGATGGTTTACTTGTTAGATTTAAGATTGGTGCTTAATTTTTTATTCGTACACACAATTATGTAAATTTAAGGAAGTTAATTTGCTTTAGT
>JARACY010002781.1:0-39289 GCA_029255725.1 Scrobipalpa atriplicella
ACTAAATACGCTATCAGCTGATTATTTAGTATAAGCATTTAGTATGAAAGGTCACGATTTTTGTTTCGTTTTTCGACCTATGTTTCTTAGGGAAAGTTGTTCAGTTTCATGGGTAGATTCACACATTTCTCGATGCATATACCCTTTCTGTTACACCCTGTATAGACAGGTTTATAATCAGATATTGTGTTGCTGTCTCTATTTTAATCAGATTTTAGAAAGTGACAGAACCAAACTTAAATAAGTTATAGCGTGTGTGCAACCGAATCGTGGTCACATCAGTGGGCCTGACGGCGGATGATATAAAACATACATACATAAAGTCATGCCTCTCCCAAACAGGGAAGGCAGAGCGTAAAACGCCTCGTAAAAGGCGCCTTTGCCACGTCTGAAAAAATTGAGGGCAATTTGAGATTGTAATGTGTATCGGTGTAGTGACAAGTTGTCAGGCTATTGACTAAAATTACAATACACACTAACCCTCGAATCCCTTTTGTTGACTTCTCCAGCATGCCCGGGAGGAAAGCAGCTGGAACATTCTATATTTTTCTATCGCTCCCAGTCCAGCATGAAAGAATGATATAAAACAACAGAAAATAATTATCTAGATGCAGTAAAGTTCGACATATCACCAGAAGCGTTTACCTCCAAGATAGATGCGCCAATGAAGATGCTAAAGCTGGTCTTCACGGCTGCAAAGATATTCCAACCCTCGGTCATATTCTGCAAGGATATTGAGAGGGTCTTCTTGAAAACTGTTAGTTTACCTTGAAATTCATATTTTGATATTTTCGAATTCTAAGGCTCGTATTTATAAAGCCATTGAGAGCAATATTGAGTGCGGATTTGACAGGTCATTTTGTATTGGAATGACGTTTCTGATACGAATTCAAACTCGCTGTCACTCTTGAGAGCTGATTATAAATACGGGCCTAACTGACTGGTTCCCAAAAGAACGTTAAGGTGGTATGTTGAGCTCACTAGCCCCCTCTCAAGAAATTTATTGCGTCTAAAATATCACAGAAGAGTAAATGGAGCTAGCGCTCCCCGATAGAAGGGCGATGTGAGCTTTTGACGCGTGCCACTGTTAGGTACTCAGTACCTATATCCGTCAAGCGCTTGAAATCTTACGTCAGTTTTGCCCAATTCCTTCTCAATGCGCCGCTTAGTAATATTTTTCGAAAAAAATCCACATTGTACAATAATTACTTTTCTGAAAAATTATAAAACAAGTACCTTGAAAAAAGACAGAATTTTCTGCCATCGGATAGTCACAAACACTACTTTTTTCAAGAAATTGTTGGTTTAAACGCAAAATGATTTTGATATATCACTAGTGTTGTTCAATGATCAATCAATTGAATTTATCGATATCGATGTTCGTTTACCGGGAAGTCTTACATTCATTTAGCGGGAAGTGTACTAATAAGTGTACTACTAATTCCTAAAAAAACAACGATCATTCTTATTGCTAACATTTGTCTGCGACTTCCTGATATGTATAAGACTTTGGCCTGGACTAAGTACCTATACAATACTATTTTTCTCAAACATGCACGTAAGAAAAAACAATACGCGAAGTGCCATATTGACGGATACCAACCCAATAATACCAACTTATCAACAAAATAAGGAAATAATGATTCAAAAACACAGAAAAAATGGAATTTCATACAACATTATTTCCTTATTTTGTTGTTAATTTGGTATTTAGTTTTTTTTATAGATTTCCATGTGGTCTTTTGTATGGACCATCCACTAGGGCCAAGTACTAGGCTGTACCGTCGCTCACCTTTGCCTTAACAAAAGCGGCAAAACAAAATAAAAATTACTGGTGGAAAATTGCGAAAAACAATGCCATCAAACTGAAGTTTTATTTCAATGTTCTTCTTTTTATGCAGCCATTATGTGTCCCACTATAATGCTCTTAGATTAGTTAATACGAGTACATTACTTACTGCTACAGTATTATCGAATCGGCCTCTAGTATCAGTAGTTCGGTTGCAATTGCAAGTCCGGTTGTCCGAACTAGTGAAACGTTTTAGTGTAAAAATTGCTGATCAAATTTTAAGAGTTGAACGTACCCATGAAACTGAACAACTTTCCTAAGTGCATCTACACCTTTTCGTCTCTTTCGCTCACTGGCAGGCTGGGATTTTTGCACTCTTTCACTCCTGACACAAAATAATATAGTACACTTATATAAGGTCTTTTTAAATTAAGTACAAATATTTTAAGGGTGGATTTCTGTCATCAACCTGAACAACTTTGCCCAAGGAACATAGGTCGAAATATTAAAAAAAAAAATGGCCCTCCCATACAAATTGACTCCGGCCGCTGACACCACCAAAATAAATAGGAACTTGTCTTTACTATTATAACTGTCAGCTGCGTGCCACTCATCATCATATGTTGTTATCAGTCTAATACTTTAACACTATCTATACAGAAATAAAATTATCATCTAAAATAATTTTAAACACCCAAAAAACATACCTCTAATCAAATCCTTGTTAACTTTTGTGTTCGTAAAACGAACGACTTTTATCGATAACTTACAGAATTTTACCACATCCCTGGTCTGGGTTGCCAATCAAATTTGTAAATTGATAAGGGTAAGCTCGCACTGCGATATTTTATCGCGCGAAAAAAATCGCCAAAATATGTGATGTATAGAGTTGTATGAAGGTGCACGCACTTACGGAAATAGTATATTTCATTACAAGTTCGGGAACGTTGTCATTGCAAAGAGTTCCGACAAATGTCTACCCGAGCCGAAGGCGAGGGTTGACAGTCGGAACAAGTTGCAATGACGGTTCCGCACGTGTACTGAACAACTATTTTTAATACAGTTGCGAAAAATTCTGTAAGTTATCGATAAAAGTCGTTCGTTTTACGAACACAAAAGTTAACAAGGATTTGATTAGAGGTATGTTTTTTGGGTGTTTAAAATTATTTTAGATGATAATTTTATTTCTGTATAGATAGTGTTAAAGTATTAGACTGATAACAACATATGATGATGAGTGGCACGCAGCTGACAGTTATAATAGTAAAGACAAGTTCCTATTTATTTTGGTGGTGTCAGCGGCCGGAGTCAATTTGTATGGGAGGGCCATTTTTTTTTTTAATATTTCGACCTATGTTCCTTGGGCAAAGTTGTTCAGGTTGATGACAGAAATCCACCCTTAAAATATTTGTACTTAATTTAAAAAGACCTTATATAAGTGTACTATATTATTTTGTGTCAGGAGTGAAAGAGTGCAAAAATCCCAGCCTGCCAGTGAGCGAAAGAGACGAAAAGGTGTAGATGCACTTAGGAAAGTTGTTCAGTTTCATGGGTACGTTCAACTCTTAAAATTTGATCAGCAATTTTTACACTAAAACGTTTCACTAGTTCGGACAACCGGACTTGCAATTGCAACCGAACTACTGATACTAGAGGCCGATTCGATAATACTGTAGCAGTAAGTAATGTACTCGTATTAACTAATCTAAGAGCATTATAGTGGGACACATAATGGCTGCATAAAAAGAAGAACATTGAAATAAAACTTCAGTTTGATGGCATTGTTTTTCGCAATTTTCCACCAGTAATTTTTATTTTGTTTTGCCGCTTTTGTTAAGGCAAAGGTGAGCGACGGTACAGCCTAGTACTTGGCCCTAGTGGATGGTCCATACAAAAGACCACATGGAAATCTATAAAAAAAACTAAATACCAAATTAACAACAAAATAAGGAAATAATGTTGTATGAAATTCCATTTTTTCTGTGTTTTTGAATCATTATTTCCTTATTTTGTTGATAAGTTGGTATTATTGGGTTGGTATCCGTCAATATGGCACTTCGCGTATTGTTTTTTCTTACGTGCATGTTTGAGAAAAATAGTATTGTATAGGTACTTAGTCCAGGCCAAAGTCTTATACATATCAGGAAGTCGCAGACAAATGTTAGCAATAAGAATGATCGTTGTTTTTTTAGGAATTAGTAGTACACTTATTAGTACACTTCCCGCTAAATGAATGTAAGACTTCCCGGTAAACGAACATCGATATCGATAAATTCAATTGATTGATCATTGAACAACACTAGTGATATATCAAAATCATTTTGCGTTTAAACCAACAATTTCTTGAAAAAAGTAGTGTTTGTGACTATCCGATGGCAGAAAATTCTGTCTTTTTTCAAGGTACTTGTTTTATAATTTTTCAGAAAAGTAATTATTGTACAATGTGGATTTTTTTCGAAAAATATTACTAAGCGGCGCATTGAGAAGGAATTGGGCAAAACTGACGTAAGATTTCAAGCGCTTGACGGATATAGGTACTGAGTACCTAACAGTGGCACGCGTCAAAAGCTCACATCGCCCTTCTATCGGGGAGCGCTAGCTCCATTTACTCTTCTGTGATATTTTAGACGCAATAAATTTCTTGAGAGGGGGCTAGTGAGCTCAACATACCACCTTAACGTTCTTTTGGGAACCAGTCAGTTAGGCCCGTATTTATAATCAGCTCTCAAGAGTGACAGCGAGTTTGAATTCGTATCAGAAACGTCATTCCAATACAAAATGACCTGTCAAATCCGCACTCAATATTGCTCTCAATGGCTTTATAAATACGAGCCTTAGAATTCGAAAATATCAAAATATGAATTTCAAGGTAAACTAACAGTTTTCAAGAAGACCCTCTCAATATCCTTGCAGAATATGACCGAGGGTTGGAATATCTTTGCAGCCGTGAAGACCAGCTTTAGCATCTTCATTGGCGCATCTATCTTGGAGGTAAACGCTTCTGGTGATATGTCGAACTTTACTGCATCTAGATAATTATTTTCTGTTGTTTTATATCATTCTTTCATGCTGGACTGGGAGCGATAGAAAAATATAGAATGTTCCAGCTGCTTTCCTCCCGGGCATGCTGGAGAAGTCAACAAAAGGGATTCGAGGGTTAGTGTGTATTGTAATTTTAGTCAATAGCCTGACAACTTGTCACTACACCGATACACATTACAATCTCAAATTGCCCTCAATTTTTTCAGACGTGGCAAAGGCGCCTTTTACGAGGCGTTTTACGCTCTGCCTTCCCTGTTTGGGAGAGGCATGACTTTATGTATGTATGTTTTATATCATCCGCCGTCAGGCCCACTGATGTGACCACGATTCGGTTGCACACACGCTATAACTTATTTAAGTTTGGTTCTGTCACTTTCTAAAATCTGATTAAAATAGAGACAGCAACACAATATCTGATTATAAACCTGTCTATACAGGGTGTAACAGAAAGGGTATATGCATCGAGAAATGTGTGAATCTACCCATGAAACTGAACAACTTTCCCTAAGAAACATAGGTCGAAAAACGAAACAAAAATCGTGACCTTTCATACTAAATGCTTATACTAAATAATCAGCTGATAGCGTATTTAGTATGGTGAGTCAATTTTTTTTTTCGTATTTCGACCTATGTTCCTTAGGGAAAATTGTTCAGTTTCATGGGTAGATTCACACATTTCTCGATGCATATACCCTTCTGTTACACGTTGTATATACATATATAAATATATATGTGTGTGTCTATTAAACCCTCGATTCCCTTAGCTGATTTTTACAGCATGCACGGGAGGAAATGCAGCTGGCACATTCTATGTTTTTCTATCACTCCCAGTCCAGCATGGAAGTGACAGTGAGTTTGAGTTCGTATCAGAAATGTCATTCCAGTACAAAATTACCTGCCAAATCCGCAAACAATATTGCTCTCAATCTTGAGATCGCTTTTATAAAGCAATCTCAAGATTGAGAGCAATATTAAGTATGGATTTGACAGCCCATTTTGTACTAAAATGACATTTCTGATACGAACTCAAACTCGCTGTCACTCTTGAGAGCTGATTATAAATACGGGCCTTACTCATTTCTCCTGCCACACAGTCAACGAGAAAGCTCTTTCCGTTTCTCGGAATGCCCATCAGCATTACGGCTTTCTTACGATCGGCCCCGGGTTCGAATCCCGCCCCCATAACACAGGACAGCACAAGGCGGCGTTTTATATCCGCATATCCGGGAGATGGAAAACTGAAAATAAATGTGTTTTTTAGTTGTGTAGTGTGTTTTGTAGGATTGAACCACCATTGGGATTTGGTGATATGCATAGTTCACATTACACTAAAAAAAATATATTAAAAAGACGCAACAATGTGACAAAGTGACAGTGTTTTTCTTGCTTATTTTTGACAACCATATAGCAGAAAATCAGTGAAGTTACTATAACAGTGGGACTCAACGGGAAACTGCTTTTAGAAGCCCGGATAAAAGAGTGTTAGTATATGAAAGGAACCACGTGTAGCCGGCTGGCTTATGGTTATTTAAGTTAAGGCCCGTATTTATAATCAGCTCTCAAGAGTGACAGCGAGTTTGAGTTCGTATCAGAAATGTTATTTTAGTACAAAATGACCTGTCAAATCCGTACTTAATATTGCTCTCAATCTTGAGATCGCTTTATAAATACGAGCCTAAGACCATCCTTCCACCGGAGTCCGGTACTAGTAAATTACCAGTCCTTTTCAGTTTTCGTTATTTAGTTTTTTTTTTAGATTGCTCTATCATCGAGTCTGTATCGGTCACCATAAGTCTAGACTAGAATCAAGTGCCTATGCCTACACATCGCAGACCATCATAATCATCATATTATGCTCCCCACTTTGGATCTTTCCGACAGGATCCCAAGACAACGACCTGAGCCGAGGTTCAACCTCAGTGGGATGTCAAAATAAAATAAAAACATACGTAGCATTAGCGTCTTCTATATTATATTCATAAGCTCCATAGCTCAGGTCACCAATGATGTCGTCTAGCTTTGCAGTCGGCTTTGACATGATTTCCAGGTCAAAAAGTGGCTGTACAACGAATAGAATTATCGTCAAAAACACGACCACAAGCCCCCACTAGGATTCCCTGTATCGGGGTGCCATGGACATACACAGAAACAACCACAAAGAACGCCCAGACCCAGAAACCGACATTTAAATTCATCATTCAAATGTCTGCCCCGGCCGGGATTCGAACCCGGGACCCTCTGCTTAGCAAGCAAATACACTGCCAACTAGGCTGTGGGGGCCGTCAAAAAACATGAAATGAGGGCAAAATATTTAATTTACATCACTGACAATACTAAAATAAAAAGATCATTTTTTACCAGACTTCCATGTTGGAGTGGATGTTGGACGATATAAAAACATAGAATGTTTCAGCTGCTGCAGAAATCAGTCGGAGATGAGGACATCAGTGTATTGCAATTCAGGCGAAAGGCTAACAACCCATCACTATCTAATAACGCTCAACTCGTCAGATGTGGCAAAAACGCCCTAATTATGAAGGCGTGACTATATGAATATTTAAACTATCCACCGCAACAGATGGAGTCACTGACTAAGTTATTTAACCAGCAGTATGAGAATGACACAGACCTGAACAGATTTGATCATATCCTTGTCGACAACGAAAGGTGGGGGAACTCTTTTGGGTTTCTTTGGTTTTGGTCGGGTCCTCAATCGTGGCCAGACGAGCATGGCTCGTTGGAACATCATCTTCTGGGCTTTGATGAAGACCTTTAGCTCCAGTCTGAGAGTGAAGGATCTGGTTTATTTTATACATTATAGTGTATTATTTAACTAGTGACCAATGCACAAAACTAACATAAATTCCACTTCTTCGTCAGGTCAAATTTCTCCTTGAACCCTGATCAGTACAGAGATTTTTACCTTTTCTGGCTTAGTTTATGTGGCTAAGCTCTGTCAATAAAAAAGCAGCAAACGGCCAGATCCAGCGGCTTAAATCATCTTCCTTGACAAATAAAATTAGTGATACCTACGGCCCGCATTGTCCTAACCAAACCTACCCACAACCTCCAAGTCGTGAGCCCATCCCATGGCTCAGAGCATTTAACACATAGACCGTTACAACAAAACATATGTAGAAGAAGATTCTATTACCTCATCATCTGATCGACAATCTTGCGACACTCCAGATGCATCTCCTCCATTATCTTCTCCTGGAGAAATGGTTTCATGAACCTGCAGACATTAGACAAATGTATTGTTTTTTCTTTTATTTGTAATGAGTTTGCTCCTGACTTAAGTCTTATCTGATCTAAGTCAGAGGTGACCAATACAGAGGCGTTGATAAAGAATCCTAAAGCTCACCCATAAGTCTAATAAACACTTTACCCACCTTTACAATACAATACAATATACTTTTCTCCCATTTGCTAGGGAATAGCTTCATTATTTAAAAAAAAAAAAGAAGCAGTACATTCACTCTTTTCGATCCTCAAGTTCGTAGCGGCCAGCAATTTCTCCAAACGACATTAATGAGCATTAACGACCTCTGTACGAGGTCTTTAAAGTACACACTAGTATGGATTAGGTGTTTTTAAGTTCACGTTATAAATTTTTTAAAGGCTGAATGCGCAAATAAAGAAAAATAAAAAAAATTGAATGAATGAATGAATGGAATGTGCGCATGTCATAGGCGCCATTCTAATTTTGAATTTTACAATATTATGGAAGAATTGCAAGTTTAATGTTTATTTTTACTGCGTCTTGGCCTTCCAAATTTACTCGACCATACATTGCTTTATTTTTGGCTTTTAAAGTAATGTACTATTATTGCACACTTAATAAAAAACATACAGAAACAACAAACAAAGAATATTAGTGCACATATAGGCGGCCTTATTTCTAAGTGGCAATCTCTCCTTTGCGTTGCGCAGACATGTAAAAAGGCTACACACATACCGATACACAGTAAGCTACTTACAGGCACCGGAATCCGGAGGGGACTTGTTCTTATCCAGGCGGTATCTTGCGATGCTTTCCACCGGGGCCATCGTTGAGATATAGGCTCGTATTTATAAAGCGATCTCAAGATTGAGAGCAATATTGAGCGCGGATTTGACAGGTAATTTTGTACTGGAATGACATTTCTGATACGAACTCAAACTCGCTGTCACTCTTGAGAGCTGATTATAAATACCGGCCATAGAACCTAGCTACCTCGTAACGGCCCAGGCTTCCCTGTGTATTACTGCTGGTGGCATCTTAGTTTTAGGCCATGCCTGTACGTTTTAAAATTCCTACCCACCATCGCCGACTCTGCCGCTCGATGTCAATAGATTACGGTTTCTAAGTGCGTCAAAAATGAACAAGGGAAAAGAAGTTCATACCCGTAGATAAGTTCACCGCAATTTTCCAGCGGCAAGCTGTCGTAGATAGACCATGCCATACGGTATCTGCGGAAGGCCTGTTGAAATAGAGAATCATCATCATCATCTCCCTAGCCTTATCCTGTATCTCACGGGGTTGACTACCTAATCTAAGGGATTGAACGAGGCTACTGGTTTTACACAGAGCGACTACCGTCTGACCTCCGCAACCGAGGGGTGTGTAATGTATCATATAAATACTTAAAATATAATTTCATTTTAAATAACAACAAAAAATCTAATTTCACTTGATATAACATTTCAATCCATCCCCATGTTTCAACCCTGACTGAGTTCATGCTTCCTGAAAACTAACCAAGACAATGGTGCTAATTCAGGACGCACATTACTAATTCTAATTCTTAGTAGCGCTGTCACTTTCTTAAATTTGACATAAGAACAGGATAGCAAACAAACACGTGACTTTGACATTCTTAATTTGACCTACGGCGCTTTAAATAAGGAATGACCATAGAGCGTGCTCACTAATTTTACTTAATTTAAGCAGTCTTATGTCAGATAAGAAATGTCAAACTCACGTATTTGTTTGCTATCCTGTTCTTATGTCAAAGTTAAGAAAGTGACAGCGCTACTAAGAATTAGAATTAGTAACTGGACGGCGTGAATTGAGGCCATTGTCTAATATGTTCGCGATGATGCCCCCAACTCCCTGTTCACCATTTATACCAATATCCGATTGATTATTTTTTGCGATTTGGGGCCACTTTCATGATGCTGTAGCTCCTATACGCTTCCTAGTTCGCTATCAAGACAATGATATTTGATAACACCAAATCAGTGCCTTTCTTGCCAAAGTGGGCTGATCTGTATATCTGATGCATCGAAATTCGCCCTCTCGGCCGACGGTCTATTTGATACGGAACCCTAATAATAAAAAGTAAATGATACTAACATCAGCAATAGGGTCCATGCTCTGAGAAGTTTTCACCATGTAGCCCATATCCGATTTAGGATTACACCTCGACTTTAAATAGTCGGCTGCTTCTTTCTTCTTCTTCATCTTCTCCTGCTCTGCTTTTTCGGCCTCTTCTCTCTTCCTTTGTTTAGCTTCTTCCCGCAACTGTAATATTTTTCGAAATTCTTAACTTCTGTCATGTGAGTCGATGGAACCGATGACCCGCCTGGTCTCAGAGTTTTTAAAACGCCTAATATCACAGCTCATAGGTCTCTGATCTGACATGGTTTGTGTAACGACCATTATCAAATCAGCGATCGGGACCAAGACGGCTTAATGTGCCCTTCGAAGCACGGAATTCTTTTTCTTTTTCGAACCAGGTGATTCAGCCTGCAATTTCCTCAATAAACTGGAGAAAATCTCACACAGTAATAAATTAACAAGCATCAGCTTTGTGGGGAACAAATCCAGGACTGGAAATCGAACCCTGGACCTCCGGATCAGGAGCCCATGGCTCAGACCAATAGACCACGGGGGCATTTTCAAAATTAATAGATGTTAATAGGCATTGGTCTTGCAAATTACAACAAAGATTCAGAGAATGCATATGGGCATCAGCGTTTTCTGAAATTCCCTGGGGATTTTTTACATAATTATGTGGTACAGCATCCGCCTGTTTGCCTAAGGTGTTGATTATGGAAAATACTTCCTGTTTGAGCCAGTCCACTAAAATACATGGCCCCATGAAATTCGAAAACCGAAAAACACATTGGTACGTGGTGGGATTCGAACCACGACCTCCTGCACAGAAGGCCGCGGCCCTATCCACTACACCATCCGGGCAGTTTCAAATACTTTAAATGTTCCATACCATTTCCTTAGTCTTCCCCATGGTAGCTCTCCGATACCTCTCATCATCCTCTTTCTGCTCATCAATAGTGGGATATATCCCTCTCACCACCAAAATTGTACCACCCTCCACTTCATAAGGGTATTGTGGAAAGAAATCGTATCCGTAGTACCTGCGAAAGGGGCAGCGTGATAGGAGTTATTCAGTCAATGAAACTGAACAACTTTCAACAGAAATATGAAAGGAAGAAAATAATGCTGGTCTGGGAGTGATAGAAAAACATAGAATGTGCCAGCTGCATCTCCTCCCGGGCATGCTGTAAAAACTTAGCTAAGGGATTCGAGGGTTTTAATGTATTGCAATTTAGGCGATGGGCTGACAACCTGTCATTATAGCAATATACATGACCATCTGAAATAACCCTCAAAACTTGTCAGACGTGGCGGAATGACCTTTCGGTCGTTTTCGCTCTGCCTACCCCATTAGGGACAAAGGCGTGATTATATGTATGTATGTATGTAGAAAATAATAAATTCGCCCCGGGCTACGTACTCGGGCAGGATTCGAACCTCAACCTCTGGATTGCCGGTCCATTGCTCTACCTCTAAGCTACCGAGACGGCAGCCGGTGTAACGAAATTACTATAGTCTTTCTTAATGTACACGTCATAGCGACAACTTTCAACAGGAAATTCTTCTATCAAAATGAAGGAAATAGCTTTCCAATACAAATTGGGTACTTGACTGGGTAGCTTAAAAAATTCAAAACGTTTATACTTAAAACTAATACATACATACATACTTATAATCACGCCTGTATTCCTAATGGGGTAGGCAGAGCGTAAACAACCTAAACAAAGGTCGTTCCGTTCCGCCTCGTTTGTAATGTTTAAGAGTTAATCCAGATAGATCTGTAGGCATTTTGCTTAAGTGACAGTTTATTAGCCCACTGTCATCCAAATTACACCACACCACTGAGTAATGTTGTAAATGAGGTAGCATTAAGGATAAAGGCGTGAAACTGACGCAAAAGTCATTCTCACTAACCATTCTTCAAACCAATCCCTAAGTTCTTGAGTGATGTTATTAATAACCCGTCTCTTTTGAACATTATAAGGCCGGGCCTTTTCTTTATCCATTTGTTCCTGGTACTTCACGGCGATCTTCTGCCTGGTTTGCCGACGTCTCTCGTACAACTATCAAGATAATAAGTCTTTTTAAGGGGCTACCCTAAGCCAAGTGGCGCCCTCATCAGTCAAAAAATCATAATTCATTGAAAACACAATTAATCGAAAATCCGGTAGATCAGATTGAAGTAAAAGCAAATAAGATAATTTAGAACCTCATAAAGTTAAAATTTATAGTTCGCGGTAGTACAGAAAGAAAAATTTGCGAAAAACGGCCACTTTTAGCATTTTTGGTATCTGTAACTGCTGTAAACACTGAATCATGAATTATAGAATTTATGAATTTATAGTGCTTAAAATATACTTCAGTACCTATACTTTAATCTGATCTACCGGATTTTGGATTAATTGCGTTTTTAGTGAGTATTGATTTTTTTTTACTGATGAGGTCGCTGGCGGCACCAGGGATCCCCTTAAGAAGTTTATTTCACCAAGTTTCCTTTTGGCATTAGGCAAGTTTTCCTTTGATCCTGGTCTTTGCCAGAAGTAATTAGATACTTTTTCAAGGTGTGTGTGAGTGAATCCATAGTATTTTTTGTACAAATCGCTTCCTGCTAATAGATTAGATGTTACAATTAGATTATTATTTTGAACGGGATTATGACCACGGTTAATTTATTGTTACCTCGATATTTCAGAGCAGTTTCATGCCCCATGGTCACGAGTAGATTGGCGATGCGAATGTTGACGTCTTCTTAGGGAAATCATATCGGTCTACCCTCTTTCGGACGCGACGACTGCCTTCACTTCGACTTCCACTACCATTGACACTCACTAGTTTCTCACGATACACTACACACACACAGTATGCTTGCGATTTCGAACTCGAACCATTTCTTAATGGTAGTGGAAGTAGAGGTCTTCGTGGAACCTTTTTTATGTAGGGGAATAAACACACTGCTGCCTATTCGGTTGCACACACGCCTTAACTTATTTAAGTTTAGTTCTGTCACTTTCTAAAATTTGAATAAAATAGAGACAGCAACACAACATCTGATTATAAACCTGTCAAATTGACGTATATAACGCCTAAAATAAGGCGACACCATCCAACATGTCATCTTAATTAGAGTAACGTCAGTTTGACAGGTTTATAATCAGATGTTGTGTTGTTGTCTCTGTTTTATTCAAATTTTAGAAAGTGACAGAACCAAACTTAAATAAGTTAAGGCGTGTGTGCAACCGAATCGGCAGCAATGTGAGCCCATTCTTTCGGCCATTTACCCGTCTGCCAGATCTTGTTGCATATAGTATAAAACATTTCAACGCCCTGTTCGCCCGCAGCTTTAATTACTTCTACTGGGATAACATCTTTCCCTTTAGCTTTTCCGTTTTTCAGATGTTTGATTGCGGCTCTGATTTCATCTTTGAGAATGTCTGGTTCTAGATCGCTTTTATTGCGTTCTGTCGGGGCAAAGTTGTATGAATTCAGGTCTTTAAACAATGATTGACAGTAGTCCTTCCAAGTATCAGATATTTGAAAGTGGTTATAATCCCGTTCAAAATAATAATCTAATTGTAATGAACAGTCACCGCGAAAGTCTCAATACTTAGATTAGATGTTATTGACAAAGGGGATGAGAAAGTCATTTACACTATCACAGCGACATAAATTCAAATCATACTTCATACACATTACCTTCTCATTTTCCTCTCTAAACTTCAATGGCCGCTTCTCTACATCCGGGACTAGACCCAAAAGCACATCTCTCTTATAATCCAATATATGCTGTCTCTTCGCCTGCATGAAAACTCTGAAAAACAAGAATGTGTTCATTGAGAACCAACTTCTACATTGGGGTAGAATCAATTTAAACCAACGAGACAAATTCTGGTGTGAAGGCCAGTAAAAGCGTGGTCTTCTTTTCTAGAATTCTCAGGGCCATTTTTAAATTACTGTAAGGTGCCAAGCAATTTATGAAAATACACAGATACAAATTTATGGAAGATTCGTTTTTGAATATTCTCTTTAAGGGGATCCCAGGTGCCGCCAGAGCCCTCATCAGTTAAAAAATCAATACTCACTGAAAACGCAATTAATCGAAAATCCGGTAGATCAGATTAAAGTATAGGTACTGAAATATATTTAATAATCATGATTCAGTGTTTACAGCAGTTACAGATACCATAAGTGCTAAAAGTGGTCGTTTTTCGCAAATTTTATTTCTGTTACTACCACGAACTATGAATTTACACTTTATGAGGTTCTAAATTATCTTCTTTGCTTTTACTTCAATCTGATCTACCGGAGTTTCGATTAATTGTGTTTTCAGTGAATTATGATTTTTTGCCTGATGAGGGCGCCACTTGACTCAGGGTAGCCCCTTAATGTTACTTTATAGCGGGGATAACAAAAATAAGCCAACGCTAAAACACGCACGCTGACCCTCGAGCTGTAGTCGTGTCGTACCTCAACACCTCACCCCACGACGCAGGGCACGATCTGGAGTATAATTCGGCGATTTAGTTCGCAAAACTCATGCGCACTCACACTTTCAAACCAGTACAGACACCTCGTTGGGCATGTAGTACGAAATCGAGATTTTAGTATGGAGTGCACAGCCTGTGATTTTAGTTTGGGTGAAAGCGAAAGAGCTCAGTTTTGAAAGTTTAAAAAATAAATTGAGAGTATATTACCTGTAGGATTTCTGTATCAAGTTGGCAGCCATGCACAACATCTCAGGAGTTGGAGGTATGATGTCCTTCCGTTTGAAGTATGTGCGCCGGTAGTTGGCCTTCGCTATGAAGTTAAGCGTGAAGAATTGTCTGGAAATTTTCACTTCGTTTTATATTAATAATGAACATCACAACAAGCAGATAACTACACTGCGGAAATACTTTCATCATCGGGCCCAACAATCATCATTACATGCCACAATAGCTAAAACTGATAAACGTATAACACCACTTAACCTTAGTAAAGATGGCACACTGCGAAGCGAGCGAATCGTTGACAATAAGGAAAAAATCGCAGCCTGGCAGCGTAAATCTCTCCACGGAAGACATCTTCACGACCTGCAGCAGAATCATGTCGACAAAAGCGCGTCGAACGCCTGGCTGCGGCGTGGAGAACTCCTCCCCGAGACGGAGTGATTTATGCTAGCGATTCAAGACCAGGTCATCGAGACTCGCAATTATCAGAAGTTTATATGCCGAATCCCAAACTTGCCTACATATACATGCAGAATATGTCACAGCAGCTCAGAGACCATTCAGCACATCACAGGAGCCTGCAAATCTATAATGCAAACAGACTAAAGCATAGACATGATCAGATTGCCTCAATAATACACCAGCACCTCGCATTTAAATATAAACTAGACTTCCAGTACAAATACTCAGGTTGAAAATATATGTGAGGGCTCTACAATCTGGTTTTTGAGTAGTTTAAACAAATCATTTGTAACTCTCCGTCCAGGCCAGGAGCACTGTAAGTTTTTAGCTGCATAATCAAACCTTCTATGTCAGCTGCTATGATCGGGTTATAAAACGAGTTAGAAGGTGGAGGGCCAAGATGGACTTTGGAAGCTAGTAATTTTTGCGACTCATTTTTGCGCCAACGGAGCTAAAGAAATTGTTACACACATTTAACGACTCAGTCTCCGTAGTTTTTATTTCACATAAATCGTGTGCCTTGTTCTTCGGGCTTTTCGATAGCGTTATGCACATTACCGTATTCCATAGCTTTCGAGAGTCATCTTTATTCATTTCCAAGTCAGACCTGTCATACTCAATTCTGCGTGATCTTACAAGTTGGTAACTGTCTCTAATCAGTGGTAGTAATAATTACGGTAGCGTTTATAGGTTAGTTGTTTTGTATCGTTATTGGGATTCTGTCTAGCTTCCATATGAAAGCGATCTCTAGTTACCTAACACCGAATGAGCCCTGGAGTCATCCATGGATTAATTTGGTTCTCGAATCGACAAAAGACCTGGGTAAATTCTAGCGTCAAAGTTAACTGCCCGAAGGTTTATGCTTTGACATGGTTGTGTAACACTAACAATCCCTATCAAAGCAACAGGGATCCTCAGAAGCAAGTACCCTATCTGCTGTGTTGTGATCTGCTTCTTTTCAGTCTACATCTTAGCCGCTGCTGGTTAAGGGTCTATGTGCTCGCGGCAACTGTCCCTTTCAAACCAATAACAGAATGCGCGCTCTGTCCTTTTCTAGCATGGGGCTGTTTCAAGCCGATTTCGTATATTTTTGCATATATCTCAATGTACACAAAAAGTATTGAAAAACAGAGTTGATTATGATGTTCTTCATAATTATACGGTGAATTCGATATAACATTTGCTATTTCTAAGCTCATAGAAATGTCACAGTTGTTGAAATTCGGCATTGAGACGCCAGTTTTTCATTATATTTCTGATGATATCCTGGTGTAATCATAGTATTTTAAGGTTATATCTATGAATCTAGTTGTTCTCCATATTTTAGAGAAGCTAACCATATATAGATTTATTGAAAATTCAACTATTAACTATCATAACAAAGTGAAATGCCGGACCGTGTTTAGCCCGATTTAGAGTACTTCCCTGCTTAAGGCCTCTCTGCTACGTCTCATGGTCCTGAATCAATCACATCTGGTTTTTTCCTGTCACATTTGAGGATATCGTCGGATCATTAGACCCAATGGTGTGCTACAAGCCTTGTCATGGCCATATTTATCTAAATCTGTGTGTAATATTTTATCTTTTTCCTATGCAAAAAATATACAATGCGATAATATGCAAACACATTATAGCAAAAATATCCATTACCTATATCGTATGTGCTTCTGAATAAGAAGTATTTTCGTAAGAGCTTCGGGTTCATGATAGAGTTCATCTTCTGCAACACAAATTAGAAGTTACAGATATATAGGTACAGATCATAGTAAATCAGTCTAGGGTTTATTATAGTGATTCTTAGCTCTTCAATAAGGTTAATTTCATGTGCCTTGGCCGTTGTAGAAAATAATTCGACTTGCTACCTACTACAACGCCACTCTACAACTGCCAAGTCACATTAAATGAACCTTATTGAAGAGCTAAGAATTACTATAATAAACCCTAGACATGGCTCACTTTTTAGATCTCACAACTTTTTGTGCAAACCACGCACCAACACCACCATGAACTTGGCTTCCACTTTCACAATGATGTTTTTGGTGGGATATCACTACTTTTTGTAGGTCAGTAAATAATTTGATTTATAAAAAATTTTGTCTGTTTTTTTTTTCTCTCAATTTGAAAATTATAATCTATATTCATGTTGAATTTTCATCAAAAGAAAAGAAAGTTGTTCAGTTTCATGGGCAGGCTCACATACTTTCGGGTGATATCCCTTTCTGTTACATGTTGTATATTCCCGTCCCTTTATGTTATCTCATGATCATGACAGAAAATGATGGAAATGGTCTTGTTTTAGTTTAGTCGTGTCGTTTGCAGTGACAAATCGCCATCATTGTAACACTTACCCTCCTCTTCTTCTACCTCTTCTTCTTCAATTTCGTTCTCGACTTTATCTTCTTCTTCGTTTTCTTCTAGTTTCTTTTCTTTCACCTCTGACTTTAATGCTTGTTCAGCTAATATATCTTCCTCAGTTATTTCCATTGGTTTGAACACCTTTGGCTCTTTCAGCTGTTGAAATAAATGGTAAGTAATATTTTTTTCGCTCCATGATATCTTTTTTTTATATATAAAGTAAATGTTACGCTCTCCCCGACTTCGCTATTGGCCGAAAAAAGGCACATCTCGCGGATTTCTCATTGCAAAACTGCATTGTTCAAACCTTTCTAGGTATACGAGATGTAAGGGACACTGTACCAGAAATTGTTAGGGTGTCTAAGGCTCGTATTTATAAAGCGATCTCAAGATTGAGAGCAATATTAAGTCTGGATTTGACAGGTCGTTTTGTACTGCAATGACATTTCTGATACGAACTCAAACTAGCTGTCACTCTTGAGTGCTGATTATGAATACGGGCCTAAGTGATCAATTTGTATGGAAAAGTAATTTTGTTTTCATTTCCTTAAAAAATTTCCTGATGAAAGTTGTGTAGTTTTGTTGACTAACAACCCCTATCCGTTCTAGTATGCTGTCCCTTACACCCGGTATTGTTAAGTAGCGGAATGGAATGAAGCTACCTTTAGGGCTCTCATTTTCTTTCTATGAGCATCTTTCCACATTTTCTGTAAGAGAGCTTCGTATGTATCGGGCCTTACGTCAGTCGCAAAGTGATATGGTACCACAATCTGAAAACGACTAACTATCATAGGTAAAACAAGAAATATATTTGAAAAGTAAGAAATGTAAAATCCATTCCTTCGGGCAATGGCCTTCGGAATGCCCGAACAATTTTTAACAATGTTAAAAAGCTAGTATGACATAAAATAGGTTTGTGAAAAACCTCCAACACGAGGAAAGGAAAGGGTATCCTAGAATCATCTAATTCTAGCTTGTAATTGTAACTCTATTCAGCGCTACGCTCGCGTTACTAATGTATTGTCTATCTATCAGATGAATTTCGTGCTTGCATCGCTCGTGATATTGGTGTCTTGTCTATAACTAGCTGCTTGGATCTTTTTAGTTGTTCTTTTCTTACAATTACTCAGGGAGCCACGTCACTTCTATGGGTGAGAGCTGAAAAGCAGTGTTGCTCTTTTTGAGCAATAATACACTGAGCTTTGACCCTCTGCATCGCTTCAGCACACATGCGGCAGTTTGTAGGTAGACATTTAACTTAGTTTTAGTCTCCATATGTTTTGTTTGTTACTTTGATTCTACCTTTCATTTTGTTACATGTGTGTTGTTTTCTATGCAATACACTTTTATCTATCTATCTATCTGACTTTTTTGGCGCATAACTAAAAAGAATACCTGAATATCATACGGTGTTTTTAATTGTTGCTTCAGGGAAGTATCGACGAAAATATAATCATTGACTATTATGTGGACAAGTTCGTCTCTTAGCTCATACATTCTGAAACAAATGGTATATAAAATAATTAATAAAAAAATCAAACACTCACCTTTGCAATTTGGCGCCAAAAATCCGCCATATTGAATTGAAAAAAATCTCACTCATCTAAGAACACTCGGGTGTTTGAGACCAATCAAACGATAACCTAATTTTCGAAATCCATTCAGCCGTTTTGAAGATACGAGGTAATAAAGAAATATCAGTACATACATAAATACATACATACAAGATACGCGCGAAAAACATAACCCTTCCTGGACAGTTGGGTTGGGTAATAAACAGGATTTCTATTATAGTTGTTCAGTATATCTAAGGGGACGTCAACAGTTCTCTTGGGACATCTATCTATCTACGCTTATAAAAATTTCAAGCTCGCTTCGCTCGCGCAACATATTAATTCGTCTTTTGTGGGGGTCGCGCTCACTTATTGTTTAATCTTTCGTGAAACGTTGCACTTGCTTCGCTCGCGTAACGCATTGATTCGATTTTCGTAACATGTCGCGCGCGATTGCTGCTTTTGCGTAACTTATTGATACATACTTATTGATACAGTAATGCCTTGAGTACCTTTTTATCATTAGACTGATGATTTCCTGTATATACTCCGCTCTCTGGAGCTGAACATTATTGAGGTACACGTCATACATCTCGTTGATGAGGGTGCAGTACTGAGAGTAAAGCCTGCCCACTATTTCGGGGGGCATTTTTCTCTCCTTTATACGCACGCCTTTCCTACATTTTGTCTAGAACAAGGATAAATAATACACTATTTTCCAGATTGGAAAGGCACACTTTCAATAGTCTACAAAAAGACGTTCTCGAAAAATTATGGAGGGAAATTGCTGTAGCTAGGCAGGTGTCAATCCTTAGCAAAATCCTTATCAAAAGAAAATTGAAGACTTGGCTAAATGCCTTAATGATAATATACTGAAGACTTGGCTTATGCCTTAAAAATTAACAAATTCAAGATGATGTGAAAAATCAGACGAGGCTGTATGGCTATGTTCCTTTGCCTATCCTATAATGGATGAATGAAAAAAAAAAAAAACATTCCATTCGAGTCCTCTACTTACCTACTAGCTTACACGATGACCAGACCAGTTGGTATAATTTGTAGATCTTTGTTTCGCTTCAATAGGTACCTAATAGCAATCAACAAATGAGTCTGCAGTTTATAAACTAGCCTGTTATTGGCCTACTATACAACATGTAACAGAAAGGGATATGCATCGAGAAAACTGTGAATCTACCCATGAAACTGAACAACTTTCCCTAAGGAACATAGGTCGAAATACGAAAAAAAAAAATTGACTTCCCATACTAATTACGCTATCAGCTGACACATTTTGTATGGAAGGTCAAATTTTTTTTTTCGTTTTAAGACCTATGTTCCTTAGGGAAAGTTGTTCAGTTTCATGGGTAGATTCAAACATTTCTCGATGCATATACCCTTTCTGTTACACGTTGTAGACATCTAATACCTATTATTATTATACCATTCTTTGCCTAGATGTTAAACATTACCTGCAAATCGACATCATCTTTGTACAACTGTTCGCCCTTTCTGACCATATCCAACCATTTCCTCTGGCATCCTATAGCCAGGTCGAAATGGACTGGTAGTCTATATGGTAATGTTGGTAGAGTGATCTCTCTTTGCTGCTGCCCTGATCCTGGAGGTGGTTTTAATTTTTTTTTAGGTGGATTCGACATGATGAGTTTTCCTAATAAACTAACTTATAACACTATAAATTTTCAATATTCACTGGAATTTAGAATTCACATCATAATTTTCATTAAGTACTGAAAATTTTAGGTGAAATATGTGAATTTAGAATTTTGACCAAGCATTTTAGCTTGATTTGACCATTTGACCAAATCACAACATGTCATAGTATAGTACTCTGTGAACATGTCACTTGGTAGGGGCAAAGAAAATATAATATCACAGACGTCTATCATAGCAACGCGGTTTGAAAGGGACGACACAACGATAGGTCTTCCTCTATCGTAGAGTTGAGACGATGTCCGAGCTTGTCATCGATTCCAATTAGTAAATCGATCGATAATTTTTTCGAGTGTCTTCAGATTTTCGGGAAATAAAAATTAGCCTAACGTAACCTAACCAACAGGCAAGTTCCGTATAGCAGCCCCTCCTCTGCGGCTCGGTCAAAAGGTCACTACTCTAACCTAACCTAACCTAACCTACTGAGTCGGATCTGTGTAGCATGTTTTTTTTTTTATTGCGCCCCGTCCCCCCGCTTTAGGGTTTGCAACTTGTTTCGGATTGTTAGCTTAAGTAAATATAAGAAAGTGACAGCGCTACTAAGAATTAGAATTAGTAACTGGACGGCGTGAATCGAGGCCTAAGTTGTAAATTAAGTAAGAAGGTAAGTATTATAAATTAAACTCAACAACCAGTAAATAAATAACACGGTTTATATTAATTCAAACAATATTATAAGTTTACAGATACCGAATATAAAAAATCTCCAAAAAATAGTAACAATTAACTAAGGCCCGTATATATAATCAGCTCTCAAGAGTGACAGCGAGTTTGAGTTCGTATCAGAAATGTCATTTCAGTACAAAACGACCTGTCAAATCCGCACTTTATATCGCTCTCAATCTTGAGAGCGTTTTATAAATACGACCCTAAATAACTATCAACAACAAAATACACTTTGATAAGGTTAAAAAAGTAAATAATAAAATGAGTCCACTCTTATGTTTTAGAATGGAGTCATATTTTCACTTCACAGGCTCAATCGTTCTTCATGACATCTTTGAAGGCGCTTGTAGCAGCCTGGAATGCGTTCATCAGTCTGGGGCCCTGCTCTTGCACCAAGTTTATCACTTTGTCTATCCTAAAACACCAAAAGTAAAAACATTATTAAAACCATACAAAACCTAAATAGAACCACGCACCTAATACGGCCTACTTCTGGACATGGGCTCTCCCTGATAAAAAGGTTATTCTTTTCGCGTGGGCTTCGAGTCGATCGACCCATTGAACCCTGGTGTCAAGAGATTATTTATCCGCATAATAGCACATAGCTAATAGAACCCTGGTTTCAAGAGATATTTTATCCGCTTAATAGTAGATATTTCAAGAGATATTTTATCACTCAACGTAAGTCAACTCGAAAACAACTCGGCAATCAGCAAAGCCATATTTTTTGCTTACAATTTGATGAATGGAAATATAATAGCTAAAAGAAAACTGTCTCATTCAAAGTAAACTAAACATCAATCAATCAATCCCATGAATCAATCTTATCAATCGGAAGAAGGTTTATTTATAAGTCTATAGTAGTCTATGATCGCTTATCTTGCTTTACTTTCACACTGTATTTGACGGGGCCATTTTATATCCTCTTTGGACGGGGCCCTTCGAGCTTATGTCGAACATATATGTTCCTTGAACAGAATGGCTAGGGCGTACGCTCAGGGCGTACGACTCGACAGGGCGAGGCGAGCGTTGTCGAGTAGAATAGACGCCAAGCTTTGCAGGGTTTTCAGTTTTCAGGCGGATGCGCGAGCGCAGTATAAGGTGTTATATTCATAGAGACTGCTGCTCCTACATCCTGGATTAATTTAATTCCTTTTTACAACACTAACAGGAAGAATATTTTGATACTAAGTGCTTTTACCAGGCAACACAATACAGAGGATAACAAATTACCCTGCTGCCTCCGTGGTCTAGTGGTCTGAGCCACGGGCTCCCGATTATTTATTTT
The DNA here is from genome assembly GCA_029255725.1 of Scrobipalpa atriplicella. Classification (NCBI taxonomy): domain Eukaryota; kingdom Metazoa; phylum Arthropoda; class Insecta; order Lepidoptera; family Gelechiidae; genus Scrobipalpa; species Scrobipalpa atriplicella. Next base: position 22,916 of record JARACY010002781.1, read on the forward strand.
TTATTATGCGGTCCAAAATATCTGACACCACAGTGTACTCCCGACTCGAACGAAACCCACTCAACAAGAATAGAGAACTTACCCTTTCTCCGTATCATCCGCCAGCTTCCCGACCGTATCTTTAAACTTCTCCAGCTCAACGTGGGACTTGTCGCTCACGTCTGCTAGCATCTTCCTGGCTTTCTCCTCGGACTCCTTCGCTGAATCGATTAGTTTTGCTGAAAAAACAGATAGATAGATAAGATAGATAGATAGATAAAGCATTTATTCGGTACCATAGTTGTTACAATTAGATGACTTAAAAACTAAATAACCTAATAGCCACTTACTCGATACCGAAGATGTACTACGCTTAGATGTTACGTTGTATTGAGCCTTATTGAGGGTGGTATAGTATCTGGACAGCACATGACATGCTTGCCTGTCTCCAGTGGAACAAATTTAATAAAGTTACCTTTTTTTCTGGTAGTTACCAGACCAGTAATTTAGGGCTTGTATTTATGAAAGTCACTCAAATTTAATACTAGTTTTATGTACAGTTTTAAGTCGCCTGTCTTACTCAGTCTAATTTTTAGTTCCTACTTATGTGCGCTATCACGACTCAGACTTCATCCGAGTCGCTCCTAATTTATAAACATTATAATTCAAATTTAGAACGCGGGCGAACATTTATTTTCTTTTTTTCATGAGGCATTGACACTGGCTGATTTGCCAGTTGCATTAGCCAAATAAGTTAAAAGAAAAAGAAAAAGACAGATTCACGATTATGAACTCGATTTAGCTGATACGTACCTGATTTGAATTTGGTTGCGTTTATAAATTAACAAGCTACTCGAGTTCTGAGTAAAAGTTTAATTATAACTTGCTCGATCGACTCCCGAGTGCGGTTCTGAGTCTCGACTATAATTGCGGCCCTAGGTGACATTACCTTACCATCAGACTTTAAATCAAGCCGCAAGATACCAGCTGGCAGTATTTCGCTTCCGTCGTAGAATGCAGATCTCTCCTAAAAGTTGACAGAGGGACAAATCCGGATAAAAGTACACGCACTCTTGAAAAGGCTCGTTTTTTTTTTGTGTTTGGCAATCGTCACCCAGATTTGGAGACACTTCTGCCAGTGTCGAGTGTAGAAGTCTTCAGTATTATTTCTTGAGTAATCTTAACCTAATCTAACCTACACTAACCTAGAACTCATTAGTTTGCGAGTGTGGTACCCACAATCCAATACTATATGAAGCTTTACGTGGGAGCGTCGATTCGAACCATACAGGATTGCGGTACTTCATTTCTCACTTTCACCCCATTGTCATTCACTACCGGCACATTATTATGCTAATCCCACTACACTATCACAATCGTCTTCTTCTTCGTGTCGTTGATCCAAATTAACGTAGACTAAATTTTCCCCTGCCAAAATTTTAGCCGCGAAAAACTAAATTAGAAAGCCGGAAAATCCGACCTGCAGCGATTCGTTACGATTTCGCGTAAAACTACAATCGTATACTTAACTTAGGCCCGTATTTATAATTAGCTCTCAAGAGTGACAGCGAGTTTGAGTTTGTATCAGAAATGTCAGACCCTTAGGCTCGTATTTATAAAGAGATCTCAAGATTGAGAGCAATATTAAGTATGGATTTGTCAGGTCGTTTTGTACTGAAATAACATTTCTGATACGAACTCAAACTAGCTGTCACTCTTGAGAGCTGATTATAAGTACGACCCTTACTGTCTTTCATCCACTGAATGATGCTGTCCACGTTATCCTTGCCATCTTTCTTCAGCTTTTCAAATGCACTCTCGGCGACCATACCTAGGATTAAAATAGAACTAGATGACTAATTCTTCCGTTCTTGACTGGAAGCTATAGGAAATCATAGAATGTTCCAGCTGCTTCTCTTCCCAGGCATGCTGTAGGTAGTAATTAGTGGAGGGAGCGAGGATTTTGGTGTTGCAATTTAGGTGAAAGGCTGACAACCTATTACTATACCACAGAATTCATATACTTAGTACTACTATACCGTACACATACACTAATAGTTTTTTTTTTGTCTTTCAAAACTACTCAGACTTGACGAAACGCCCTTTAATGGTATCGGTGATGTTCTGCCTATCCTGTGATGCAATGTTTTAAGGCCCGTATTTATTATCAGCTCTCAAGAGTGACAGCAAGTTTGAGTTCATATCAGAAATGTCACTTCAGTACAAAAGGACCTTTCAAATCCATAGGTACTTAATATTGCTCTCACTCTTGAGATCGCTTCATAAATACGGGCCTAAGTAAAAAATATCTACTTACCGGTATTATTAAGTTTGCTAGCGAATGTTCCCACCGAGATCTTGTTTTCTTTAGCCAATTTCTCCATGGCTTCCTTAAACTTGTCTACTTCTATATCACCTTTTGCGTCGCCGAAGATCTTTCTAACTTCTTCTTCTGTGATGTTCTTGCCGTCGATGATTTTGGCTAGAAAAACTAGGTTTTATCAAGCTTGATTTTAAACTTCCATGCTGGACTGGGAGTGATAGAAAAACATAGAATGTGCCAGCCGCATCTCCTTCCGTGCATGCTGTAAAAATCAGCTAAGGGATTTGAGGGTTTCAATGTATTGAAATTTAGGCGATGGGCTGACAACCTGTCACTATAGCAATATACATAATCATCATCTGTATTAGCCCTCGAAACTTGTCAGACGTGGCGGAACAACCTATGTTTAGGTAGTTTTTGCTCTGCCTACCCCATTAGGGTTAAAGGCGTGATTCTATGTATGTATTTTGAACTTCCTGAAACTCTTATTTTTTTAGGCCGATCTAAGGCTCGTATTTATAAAGCTATCTCAAGATTGAGAGCAATATTAAGTATGGATTTGACAGGTCGTTTTGTACTGACTGACATTTCTGATACGAACTCAAACTCGCTGTCACACTTGAGAGCTGATTATCAATACGGGCCTAAAATTCATTGGATTCCTAAGTCATCCATCATGCTGCCTGCATTTTCCTCGCTAAACTAGGAATAATCTTCACAAAGTATTGCCAGCTTCTTACGTTCGTACACTTACCTATAACAGAGCCTCTTCTCGCATGATACTGTACTGACTGATATAATCACGTATATAGTTATACTTTTAGAACTTAATATTACTTAAAACTTTATTGAAGAGTTCAATTTGTGTGTTGGATTATATTTCTTGTACTTATAAGTAATATTTTGATTTACTTACCATCTTTCATCCACTGAATGATACCGTCCAAATTATTCTTTTTCTGCGCCTTTAATGTGCTAAATGCACCTTCCATAATTTAAAAATGTTATCAAAAATTACTAAAAAAAATATTTCAATATCAATAATATTGTCAGAATTTAATTAAAATCACGTAGGCTACGAGCATCAAAGGATCCTGTCCATATTCTGTCTCTATGTTTGATGATGGACGAAAGCTCTCGCCTTCCAATCAAGGTCGTTTGAGAAAGGAGAAACAGCCCTCACAGCTGACCTCAAGACAATGGGTGAATACTATACCAAGTGGCGGCTTTGCATGAATCCCTCAAAAACGGAAGTAACAGCGTTTCACCTCACTAACATTCTAGCGAACAGAACACAAAGTCAAAGTCAAAGTCAAATTGTTTATTGCAAACCATATGGTACATGTAAAGATGGTAACAAATAAAATGAGATTCACATATAAACTCGGCAGGGCACAGCAACAATCTTACAATAAATTTTAGCAGCATTCAAAATATAAACTATCGTAGTAAGTACATTAATTTCATTCAAAAGATAAATTAACAACACAATAATACGACAATTAAAACTTGTAAAATACACTCAACGTATCCTATTGCGGAGAGCAGGTTAAGCATAATTTCGCCCCGAAGTATTTAGGAGTCACATTAGACCGATCTCTCACTTTTAAGCAACACCTTGACAATGTAGCACAGAAGTTAAAAAGTAGGCTCAACATTATCAGGAGCGGGAACAAGCTGGGGAGCATCAGCATCAGTCCTACGCAAAAGTCAAAGTCAAAGTCAAATCATTTATTTCCAAATAGATTCTTACGAACACTTTTAGAAAGTCACAGATGAGTCTATTACAAAGAAAATTATATCAATGTCACAAAAGCAAATAAAATAAAAATATATCACAATGATGAAGAAGCACGAGAAACTCGCACTTTGCGGCCCCCCTTTCGTTTTCGCTTACTCCTACTTTTACTTTTCGCCTTCGTTTTGATCAAAATTCGGTTGGTGTCCGCAATGTGTGCCAATTTCTTGTGCTTCACTGAAATATCCGAGCTCCAAACCTCTTTGTCATTACGCACCTCGCACCTCGGTTTCTTCTAAGTCTACTTTACTGCCGAATATTGTGCGCCTGTATGGTACCAATCCGCGCTTATAACGGGACTTCTAAAACCTACCCCCCTTTCGTGGTTACCGGTACTGCCCATATGAACTTCGTAGGCTCGTATTTATAAAGCGATCTCAACATTGAGAGCAATATTAAGTATGGATTTGACAGGTCGTTTTGTACCGAAATGACATTTCTGATACGCACACTCGCTGTCACTCTTGAGAGCTGATTATAAATACGGGCCTTTGCCCAGCAGTGGGACACATAATGGCTACATAAGATAAGATAAGATAAGATGCAGTGCAGCAGCCAAAGAGTGGGATAAAACCTTGCGGAAATACCGATCCGAAAAACCCTGGACGACCTCCCACCTTCTCGTCTTCCGTCACGGTCACCAATCTGGTCAGACAAACGTCTGGAGACCAATTACGACGCGAAGTCAGGAGGCCTGGAGGAACTTCGACCATCCATAGAAAAACCTGGTTCCAGATCCCAACAAGAAATAGAAATAGAAATAGACTCCTTGTTTCAATGCACAACGTTCGGTATGGGTAAAGGCGAACCGGTTTAGAACGGGAATTGGAAGATCAAACCACCATCTTCATAAATGGGAACTTAGGGAGTTACCATCCTGCGACTGCGGAGAGCCTGACCAAACCCTAGCTCACATCGTGAACGACTGCCCACTACGCCGCTTCCCTGGCGGAATGAGTGAGCTCCACAGTCTGTCCCCAGCAGCGGTTGACTGGCTGAACAAACTGGACATAGACATCTAGGATCCGACGCACGCTATGGCGATGATGATGATAATGATGGACGAGATGACGATGAAAATAACAAACTAAGTATATTTTATTTGCGCATATCATTTTATTAAGAACAGAACAGAATAAAGTAGGTACCTAAACGTAACTTCATCATCGCTGACGATTAGATTAAATGAGATGAGGTGCGATCAGATTGGATGTGATCGAATGAGATGAGATAGGATGAAATTAGATAATTATAATTATCATATCTACCTAAATGAGATGAGGTGCGATCAGATGGGATGTGATCGATGAGATGCGATAGGATGAAATTAGATAATTATAATTATCATATCTACCTAAATGAGATGAGGTGCGATCAGATGGGATGTGATCGATGAGATGCGATAGGATGAAATTAGATAATTATAATTATCATATCTACCTAAATGAGATGAGATATAAAATGAGACAAGATGATAATTGGAGGATGAGATTATGATGAGATTATACAGGGTGTAAAAAAAATATTACGTTCCTTTAAACCACGTGTTCTACTGATGCTACCAAATAACTTTCCCAAAGCACAAAAATTATAGACTTAAAATAATAATTGCCTTTTCCATACAAAGATGCTTTCCGCGATTTTCAGTTTTGTATGGACAAGGCAATTTTTTTTTTCGAGCTATAATTTTTGTGCTTTGGGAAAGTTGTTTGGTATCATCAGTAGAACATGTGGTTTAAAGGAACATAGTACTTTTTTTACATCTTGTATAAACCTAGGCAAGATGAGGATCGTACTCTAAAAAGTAACATAACATTTTCCAATAGCCCCATCATCATCAGTATCTTCACTCTCTAAATCATCTAATACATCTACTTCAGGTTTATAATTTTTCTCAACCTCTCGCCAGTAACTCCTTATCTCATCTATGATTTCATCCTTAACATCCTCGAATTTCACGGCTATGGCGTCGATGTTTCTATGTGTTTCCCGTGAAAGTATTCCTGGGGAAGACGCAATTCCGTAAAGTAGACTGATGAAAAAGAAACGAAACCATGGTGGAATTACGTACATAAATTCAATATACCGCAATTAAAACCCATGAAAACAACTTTTCAAAGTCCAAAACGCCATGACTTCATGCCAAAACTTTTTTTTTCTAAGTACACTTGCGTTTAGTTTCAACCATTTGCATTTGTGTTGACCTAGCACTGAGGCTGCACGCCATAGATTTTTTATTTATGTATTTCCCTCCATTAATTTGAGAAAATCACTATGTAAGCCTCGGCGGAAATAGCAATTTATTGAAGTCCTCGCCTGCCTCGACAACAATGTACCTACTATTACTTCCTCTATCTGTATTTGAATGAGAATAGTTAAAGGGTACGCAAATCAGCTGTCACAGTAGAGCCTGTAGGTATACAAATACACTAGTTTTTGTTTCATTCCAAAATCTCTAGAAATTATAATTTTACAGCCATTTGAACGATTTGTTAGACAAATTTCCCAAACTCGTTTTTTCTTGTATTTCATTTTTCGTCTAAAATATCGCGTCCCGCGCCCGCCTGCTACCGAAGTAAGTCTACCATTTGTATGAATGAGCTGGGAATGGGGAGTCTGACGTAATTTTTTCCTTCGTCCGGTACAAATGTGTGGTTCGGACATGCACCGAGCAGCCGGTACCCGCGCTCATTTAAAAATTCTATATCTCGGTAACTAATAAATTGTCGAATCGAAATAATTCTTTCACGCAATTTTTTTATTTCGAACAGACAATATTATGAGCTAGAAATCTAAAAGTAGGGATTTCCTTCATTGCTGAAAAGATCGTTGTTTTCTTACCAAACAGCGTGATCATTTGTATAAGAGTGAGATCCTCTCTATTAGGGGCTAGCCGCTCGTACGCCTTAATAAACATGTCATCAGGTAAAACTTTAGCGTCTATTATACCACACTGCTTGAACCATTTTAATGTTAAAGCGTATTCGGCACCTGCAAATGAGTGTTAGTCATTCCGGAATATCAGTCGTCGGTTAATGAACTAATGAGTTCTATTTCCCTGATCGTCTATTTCCTGGACTGTCAATTTCCCGACATGTCCATTTTCCGTAATGTCCACTACCATAAGTCCCAAAAATTTCACGTCTCGCTGTCTGCATCTTTATTGGATATGGACATTTAGGGAAGTGGACGTTCAATGAAGTGAACCATCAGGGAAATAGACTTTTTGAACCGACCAGGCATTCCGGTAGTAAAACACAAAGTTGTTTTCTTCTACCGGGAAGCGAACCAGGGACCTCAGAGTAGGCTGTACTATTATTAAGTAATCTAAAAAGTTTGAATAAAAAGAATAACAACGTAGTGAAAATCTCTCGTTCCTCGTGTCCCTTTAGTTTTTCGGGATTAGAGTGATTTATTTTTCGGTCTTTCCGTGCCTCATGTGTGTCCCATCTCATCAGTCACCACGTCTCAATCGTAGCTCCCGCCCGTCTATCCCGTCCCCCTGGGCCCTTCATCCCAGAGGGCGCTTATCTTGTAAGTGCCTTACGTCTCTTACTCCTCCAGTCCCGTCGCTTTCCAGTTCCCTGCTAATAGTATAGGCTTCTTCTTCTTAGCGAGTGGATTCTCGAGTCGAACAACGACCCGATAAACCCTGGTGTCAGAGTTTTCAAACCGCCTAGTAGCATAGCTATAGGCCTCTGACATGGTTTCAGTATCGACCACTATCAAAGACAGTTACCGGGACAGACGGCTTAACGTGCCCTCCGAAGCACGGAATCTTTTTTCTTTTCGGACAATCAGGTGATTCAGCCTGCAATGTCCTAACCAAACTGGGGAAAACCTTACAAAGTGATAAATTGACAAATATCAACTTTGCGTTCCCCCCCTGGGAATCGAACCCAGGACCTCCGGATCGTAAGCCCACAGCTTAGACCACTAGACCACAGAGGCAGTTAGTATAGGCTTTATCAGCCTTGACACCAAATTAGAAAATATTGTCTACACAACTTTCACGGAGTTTCATACATACTTCCACCCACTCAACCCCCTTAGGGGTGGAAATATGAAAAACGCTGATACACATATGCATTTTTTAAATATTAGTCTAGACAAACACCAAGTGAGAAAATCCTATCCTCAATTTTCATGGATTTTCATACAAAATTCCACCCCTGCTTAACCACTTAGCTGCGGTGAAAATTTCAAAAACTCTGATACATGTATTCAATATTTTTAAATAATTATTCTAGACCTACCATTAAGTTAGAAAATCCTATCTTAAATTTTCACGGACCTTAATACAAACTTCTACCCCCTATTTAACCCCCTTGGGGGTGGAAATATCAAAACACTAACACGTTTTTATTATTTTAGAATTATTAGCCTAGGCACTAAATTAGAAAATCCTAACTTCAATATTCACAGACTTTCATACTAACTTCCATCCCCAATTTAACCCCCTTAGGGGTGGAATTTAGAAAAATTCTTTCTTAGCGGATGCCTACGCCATAATATCTATCTCCATGCCAAATTTCAGCCCGATCCGTCGAGTAATTTGAGCTGTGCGTTGTTAGTGAGTGAGTCAGTCAGTCAGTCACCTTTGCCTTTTAGATTATAGGCTGCCCGGGACCTCCGGGTTTTAATAAATTCTAAGGCTCGTAGCTCAAACCACTAGAGTGGACAGGTGAGGTGGTGAAGAGGCACTAAATAAGTTATATTTAATTTTATTAACAAACCTTGACTTTCAATGTACTTTCCACTATTTAGATGTTTTTGTACCCTTGCGAGTCCTTTCAAAATTGTGTGGATTTCCTCTACATCTATAACGGGCATTTGTGTATATTATGAAAATCGTAAAGCTCTCTTGGGCGGGTAAGACAATATAGGGGATGACAACAATAATTTTAATAATAAAAACTAAAATGGTAAGCCTGTATCTAGTTGGCTACGTTAAAACTGGTATTGATTCGTACTTATGCGCACAAAATTGCTAAATCTTGACTAAAATGGTCACCTGTCATTGTCTATCCTAAGAGAATAAAAAGGGACGACAACAATTTTAGTTAAGATTTAGTCAACAATTTTAGTTAAGATTTAGTTAAGTCACGCTCTCCGCGAATCGATAGCATTATCTTTATTTTAAGTTTTTTAAATTATCTTCGCAGATACTCTAGAACAAATATTTACCTAAAAATGGTGAAATACCTACGAAAATAAAGATTGTTATTATGATAGAAAATATATAATCTTTTATATTTTTACAATATATTTTAAATTCTCATAATAATAATAATGTAAGTCAGTACAATTCAATATTAATAAAATATTTTTTTATTCAAAACTATGAATGTAGCAAACATTCATACAATTAATAAAAATGTTTATCTAATAATAGATTACGAAATAAAAAATTATTCCTAAAAATATACGGCATTATGTACAAAACAATCTTTGGATTTTAATGTTTTTAAGCAAATTCCAAATATTTTTCATAAATCGTATGGAAGCTCTAATTGTTTTAGTTTCTCTAGAATACTGGTAACTTAATAATATTAAAGGGGTTCTAACATATCTGGCATGTTTAAAAATCCAAGATGGCCGCCTTACAAAATGTACAAAATAAATTTTGTATACATTTTCGTGTATTTTGAGCATCGAAATTGAGATGTACTACCTGTATGATGAAAAAATACATTATTTAAGCTTTTAATCGTACTAATAAAACTGAACAACTTTACGTTGACCAAAAATGTCAACTTCATTTTGCCCAAAAAAGAACACAACCCAAGCAAGTCAACTATTTGGTAAAAGCATGGACGAATAAAACAAAGAGGACTGATAACCTCCCTTATAAACTGCGTACACCGCTACTTAGCAGTGTCGTCTATTGACATTAGCAAAATATTGTGTAAACGTAATATGTATTTTAATTCAGATGTTTTAAACAGCATTTCTCATTGTGTATTTCTACTTTAAAAATCTGAAAAGATAATTTGGTTCAAGTTGTTATTGAATTTTTTCAATTTCATGACCTATATTAACGACGGACTCTTCGAGCAATATGCCAGCGCCATCTAGGTTTGCTCGCATTTTGATTTTTTTATCGAGTATCGAGGTACGCTCTCTAGTATGGCGGTTAACATTCCTCTAGAGTAGTAAGTCCATGGTAAAAGTAAAATATTCTACATTTTTTATAAAGGGAAGTTGTTCAGTTTCATGAGCAAACAACAATCACTAGCTTAAAAAAACTGAGCTAAATTATTTCGTACTAATTCGTTTATATAACAGACATAGATATCTACTATGTATTTAAGGAGCATTCCACGAAAACTGCAACCAATGTCCCGCACAACAGTATATGGTGGCACCAACAAAAGTTTGAGATACAGAGCTGTAAGAAGTGTTGAATAGAATGCTTTTTAGATAATTTCTATACTACATTATCAAAATATGTCTATCTTGAGTGGAAGTATTAACATCATTACCTGTTTTGCGGGAAATTTTCGTGGAATGCTCCACAATAATAAATTTGTACATACAATTTAAAATATCAGGTTTATTACGGTAACGCTAACGTCTTTTATGGCAAAAAAAATATGTTGTAGTAAAACACAAAATTCAGGTATTTCAGAAAACGGCTACTGATATAACAAGTGACACTGGTTTGCCAGTTTTTTTTTTTTAATGAGTGTAATCCATGTTTAAAAAAATATATAAAAAACATGCAAAACAAAACATAAATGCGTAAAGGGATGATTTTCTTCCAAATGCATCATTTCCATTTATTTATTTTAGCTCTTTAATAGAAATTGTAAAGCACTTTTTACACCCATACAATTCAAGAGTACTAAGTAACTTCATAAGCCATTTTCATACAAAATCAGTCAATGCCCTCGATTCTGGCCGCCACATTCTTAACTACTTTTAAGATAGCGCTGTCACTTTCTTTACTTTGACATAAGAACAGGATAACAAATAAAAACATGTGTTTGATGTTCTTAATTTGACATAAGCTGCTTTAAATAAGAACCGAGCATAGAACATGTTCCTTATTTTACGTTAAATAAGCAATCTAATGTCAAATTTAAGCAATATATGTCGGATTAGGAATGTCAAAGTCAAGTGTCTATTTGCTATCCTGTTCTTATGTCAAATATAAGAAAGTGACAGCGCTACTAATAATTAGAATTAGTAACTGGACGGCGTGAATCGAGGCCAATCTGTGTACCAGCTACCGTTATAAAATAGATTTAATGTTTTTCCAACATTCTTTACATGTCTCATAGTTATAATTTTTTAACATGAGATACAATACATTTTAACATGATTGTAAGATATAAGAGAATATCATTTGACACAGTGTTGCTAACGTCAAAAATAGTCACGCCTTTGTCCATAAGGGGGTAGGCAAGAACATCGCCGGTATTTGGGGGATTTCGATTTACTTATTTGTAACATACTAATTCATTCAGTATGTTGTATGGGCATGATTTGAACGCATAGAATGCTAAAAAAAACTGCCAGAAAATCTTTAAAAAGATGAAACTACTTTTACATTAGCAACACCGTAGAAGCCTCTCTGCTTTGCACGAAAACTAAGTCACTGTCAAAGTCCAAACTAAGCAAAATCACTCACATTTACTCTATGTCGCGAACAAAGTTCGAAATCAGTCATTACGCGAACTACCCGTTTATACTCGGTTCTTCTTTATTCGGCCTCTTGGGAATGAAAGAGACAGTCATCAGGTCGTCATCTTCTTGTAATAGACAACCTTCGCTTGATTTGTTTCGGTTGAATAACCTGGAAAAAATATTAATGAGATTAATTTATAAAATAAATAATACGAAAAAATAAATTGCATTCGTCCAATTCCACAAAAAAAAAACGAAACATGGCTTTCAAAACCAATTTACAAATTCTTTCAAAAACGTATGTGAAATGAATGAACCTTAGTTGTGGTTTTTATATCGTCAGAAAGTCTGACCCTGACTTAGTTTGTGTAATAGCCACAATATTTCCTTTACCCGAGAACTCGTACTTTTGAAAACTTCATGCAATATTGATAACGCAAAAATATCCATGTATAGTCTTAATTAAAGTTAACCGACTAGTCAATTTCAAAATGACCAAACTAAAGGATCTATGTGCTCGCGGCAACTGTCCCTTTCAAACCAATGACAGAATGCGCGCTCTGTCCTTTTCTAGCATGGGGCTGTTTCAAGCCGATCTCATATATTTTTGCATATATCTCAATGTACCCCAAAAAGTATTGAAAAACAGAGTTGATTATGATGTTCTTCATAATTATACGGTGAATTCGATATAACATTAATTTGCTGTTGCTAAGCTCATAGAAATGTCACAGTTGTTGAAATTCGGCATTGAGACGCCAGTTTTTCATGATATTTCTGATGATTTCCTGGTGTAATCATAGTATTTTTAGGTTACATCTATGAATCTAGTTGTTCTCCATATTTTAGAGAAGCTAACCGTACATAGATTTATTGAAAATTCAACTATAAACTATTATAACAAAGTGAAATGCCGGACCGTGTTTAGCCCGATTTAGAGTACTTCCCTCCTTAAATAGTTATCTTAACCTCCAATATGAAAAGGACCCATATCAAAACCATTAAAAAAAAATATAAAGCGCACACACACACATAACATAACACACACAAAACTATTAAATCTACACACCAAGCCACTACACCTTCAGTAGTGCCGTCTGCCACGAGTCGCGGTTACTTCTGTGCAAATAAATATAAATAATATAAATAGTGTGCTTAATAAATAGTGGTGTAGACAAGTACTGGTTATTAATGGTAGACCTGTTATCCTGTGTACTTTCTCAAATTAGTAAAAGGGAAGAGGTAGAAAATCAGCTACTGACTTTTTGGTTGTTAAAATAACGATATAGAAAATCAACAGTTGGCTTTATGGTTGACAATATACCAAAATAGAAAATCAGCAACTGACTTTACGGTTGACAAAATAACGGAATAGAAAATCAACAGTTGCCTTTATGGTTGACAATATGCCGAAATAGAAAATCAGCAACTGACTTTATGGCTGACAAAATAACGGAATAGAAAATTAACAGTTGCCTTTATGGTTGACAATATACCGAAATAGAAAATCAGCAACTGACTTTATGGCTGACAAAATAACGAAATAGAAAATCAACAGTTGATCTTATGGTTGACAAAATAACGGAATAGAAAATCAACAGTTGATCTTATGGTTGACAAAATACGAAATAGTCTTTTCAACAACAGTTGACTTTATGGTTATCAAAACGAGGAAATAGAAAATCAACAGTTGACCTTATGGTTGACAAAATAACGGAATAGAAAATCAACAGTTGACCTTATGGTTGACAAAATACGAAATAGAAAATCAACTTTATTTGTCACCAAATAAGTACAAACATTTTCTTAAAGTAAAACTTATTATGATTCATTTACTTACTTTGTGATGTTGGCTTGTGGTCCTTGTGGGGTAGACAGAGGTCTTGTTACACTGACTGTGTCCGGTTCAGTGTCTTCAAGCGCTAAGTGTGCTGTGGAACGTTCTAGTTGTTCGGCGGTTGGTTTTTTGAAGCTGATAACAAAAAAAAAATGGTTGCTGGTAGGACTTATAAAGTCAGCAAAGAGTTCTTCTTCGGCGAGTGAAGCATACTTTTTTTTCGAGTCTTCTTCTTGCTGTGTGGGTTGCGAGTCGATCGACCCGATGAACCCTGGTGTCAGAGTTTTAAAACCGCCTAATAGCACAGCTAATAGGTCTCTGACATGATTTGTGTAACGACTACTATCAAAGGCAATGATCGGGACCGACGGCCTTACGAATCACGTAATCTTTTTTCTTCTAGACAATCAGGTGATTCAGGCTGCATTGTCCTAACCAAACTGGGGAAAATCTCACTTAGTAATAAATTGACAATTATCAACTTTGTTCAGAGAATCTTTACTTACGTTTTGAGCAATAAACTTGAGCAAACGACGGAAACTGAGCTCATCGCCATCGCCGCTGACGCCATCCACGGCTGCAAATCAAATCACACTTAAAATGCATTTAAATTAATATTTCAAATAAATTTTATTGGTCGTTTCATACAAATAAATAAATTTTAAAACAAGTGGACTAGATTGGTAAATAGTCCCGGATGGTGTAGTGGATAGGGCCGCGGCCTTCTATGCAGGAGCTCATGGTTCGAATCCCACCACGTACCAATGTGTTTTTCGGTTTTCGAATTTCATATGTACGTTTATTCGGCGCTTTTACGGTGAAGGAAAACATCGTGAGGAAACCTGCACACACCTACGAAGAAATTCAAAGGTTGTGTGTAACCTAATCTAGGATTGGATCTGGTTTCCCTTCTGGGTTGCGGAGGTCAGATGGCAGTCGCTCTGTGTAAAAACCAGTACCCTCGTTCAATCCCCTAGATTAGGTAGCCGACCCCGAGAGATACGGGAAAAAGGCTAGGAAGATGATGGACTAGATTGGTAAATGAATGCTCCGATTGTCCGACCGAGAGGGGAGGGGGGGGACACAAAGAAGATCTAGTTTTTGGATTTATGCTTCTCGAAAAAGGTGCGTCGTACGAAGTTTTGTCATACTACATAATGAAACCTAATGAAATTTTCTACAACTTTGGTCTTCACACTTTTTATCTATCTCCAATATTTGCCTTCGAAAACTACTCTTACTTTTTCTGTCATACATTGCTTCATATATTTTTTTTCATGATGTCAGTATACTTACCTATCGATTAAAAAAAAATTTGATGTTTTCTGACTTAAACTTCCATGCTGGACTGGGAGCGATAGAAAAACATAGAATGTGCCAGCTGCATCTCCTCCCGGGCGTGCTGTAAAAACCAGCTAAGGGATTCGGGGGTTTAAGTGTATTGCAATTTATAGGCGATGGACTGACAACCTGTCACTATAGCAATATACAGATCTATCTCAAACAACCCTCAAAACTTGTCAGACGTGGCGGAACGACCTTTGTTTGGGTCGTTGGCGCTCTGCCTACCCCATAAGGGATAAAGGCGTGATTTATGTATGTATGTATGTATGTTTTCTGAAGAATAGAGAAGCAAGATTTAACCTGTAGTTGCAGCCCGTAAGCAGCAAAGGCGCCGCTTGCTAGAGGAATTCCCAACAGATTGTAGACTGAAGCGAACAGGAAATTCAGTCGAACTCTTCTAACTGTCGCTCTTGATAACTCCACGCACGCTACCACGTCTAATAGGTCGTTCTAAAATAACATAAACACATGAAATTGGGTACTTGACTGGGTAGCTTAAAAAATTCAAAACGTTTATACTTAAAACTAATGGCTAAAAATATTGTGGATTTCATTCATCATTAAAAAAAAAATGCACATTTAGATTTTAATAATCGAATTAAAATTATATAAGTTATTGATTTGATAAGTCAATATTTACTAAAATGTGACGTCATAATTTACTATTTTCATACAAAAAAGCGTTTTTGACATTTCATAAAAAGTTGCTGATTTGACTAGTTGGAAAGTAGCCAATTACGCATCACTTAAAAGGTTCGCCAATAGGGAATAAGCATGACTTTTTTATTATATGTAAGAATTGTTAACTTCCGTGCCGGACTGGGAGTGATAGAGAAACATAGAATGTGCCAGCTGCATCTCCTCCCGTGCATGCTGTAAAAATTGGCTAAGGGAATCGAGGGCTGACAACCTGTCACTATAGCAATATACATAATCATCATCTGTATTAACCCTCAAAACTGTCATACGTGGTGGAACGACCTATGTTTAGGTGGTTTTTGCTCTGCCTACCCCATTAGGGATAAAGGCGTGATTTTATGTATGTATGTATAAGAAGACTTACCCTCATTAGAACTATATCAGCAGCCTCCACAGCTACATCTGTACCACTGGCTATAGCGATACCTACATCTGCCCGCGCCAGAGCTGGGGAATCATTAACACCGTCACCCACCTACAAAAATATACACAGGTTTTATAGTAGATTGTTAAACCGGGTATTCATTAGGCAACATTTGTATCGCAACACTGTTTATAAACACTGTTTCATCACCGCCCGAAACAGTTGCGATACAATAGTGATGAAACAAATGTTGCAGATACATGTTGCCGTGCTCCCCATTCGGAATGGGAAACACCTCGAAACATGCTGTTGCGCAACAGACGCGATACAGTGTTTAACAATTGAGGACGTGTGTGATTCGCAACATGGAGGCAGTGCGGGGAAACCAACAAAAAGGG